>JAPMOR010027229.1:670615-683443 GCA_026543865.1 Argiope aurantia
GCAATGAAATGAGCCATATGTTGTATTTTCAGGCCAGTTTAAATATTACTGAACGAGTTTCTAGTGGGTTTAAAAATAGTTAATGAATTTCAAGAATATTCGAAACTCTAGTTTAGATAATAAATGCTTTAGGTTTGGTTTGTCCATTTCAATTTGCTTTTAAAATTATTTTTACTAATACAGCAACACAAAATATCTAATATCATCGAAATATGAACAAGCATAAATTCAATAATCAAAAACAAAAGTATTTAAGTAAAATATACTTAAGAGTAATTTGAAAAATATAATAAACTTAGGTAAAAAGGTAAAAATAAACTTTTCAGTAGTATCAATTTTATTTTTATTTGAATTTCAGAAAGATATAAAAATGGTTGTTATGTAATAATAGATTCCTAAAAACGCTAAAATATCAATAAATTTTTTTAATGAAAATCTGATTAAAAATTAAAAAAAATTATCAAACACATTATTCAAATAGAAATATCCGCCCCATTTAATAATTATATGCATTGACAGAAATATTTGAAGATTCTTTCATATCGCAAATCACAGATAGCCTATTAACATGCTAAAAAAGTTCAACACCAGGGTTTCATTTCATCATTAGTAGTTTTTTATGATCTTAAGAAACGTAGAAATATTCATAATGTCTTTAGCCGACGATGGGATTGATTGCAGTTAACTACAAACCGTCAATTCCAGTACTCATTGACTTCTAAAGTATGACAAATGCTTATAATCAATCATTTCTACTAGAAATTATATATAATTGCACCTCTTTCTAAATTATATATGATTTAGAAAAGGTTACGCAGGTTTAATTCCATCAAATAATATACGTTTAATCAAGGTAAACTCTGGACAAGATTATCACCAGCAAATTTCCTTTGCTTTTTTTTTGCGATCATGATAAAAAATAACAGCATATATTTATCATATAAACGATAATGCTGTTAATTTTTGGAATTAAAATTATAAGTAACAAAAAATTCCGACTTATCAATCTTTTACATATTAGCTCATTAGACCAAAAAGAGATAAAGCGCTACAAAAGCGGAGGTTAATTACGAGCAAGTAATTAGATTAAAATCTCGTTAAAATGAGGATTACAAAAGCGAAGATATATTATTTATTAAATTCACCAATCTACATCTGGAAATACATATAATGCAAAAGGAGAATCATTAATTAGGTACGATTAATCATTAGCCAACAGGAACATGCGTTATCCCGGTAAGTGTGTTTAATTTGCAAAACTGAAAATGAATTGAATCCTATATACGGAAATTACATCCATTAACCAACGTTATGTATAGTAACTCTATATTAATGCCCTTTAACTATTAAATATTTTCCTCCTTTAATACTCAAAAATGCATTTGAGGATGGAACTTTAGAAAAAGTTGGTTTTCATCCAAATAATGGATTTATCTAAATTTATGAATTCGACTTTTTTTTTTAATTAATATTAAATAAGATAGATATAAAAAGATGCTTATTAAAATATCATGAACATAATTTATATTTTGTAAAGAAAAAAATCGCACTTCTAGTTCGAAGCATTGTAGCATGATAATGTAATATTAAATTCATTTATTATCTATTCATTTATTATCTATTATTTTATCATTTGCATTTATTTCCATGCTATTCATTTGCCATCAATTCTTAGCCAAATATATAAATTCACAAAATTCATCAAAATATTATAAAGTGCAATATTTTTCTAACAAATATAAAAAAAAAAATCATGGAAGCAAGTATTGAAAATTAAATACTTTTGAAATGGAATTTTTTTTTAAATTAAAAGCTGTAACAACTGCAAAAACAGATTCATAATAATATTAAATTGTACTTCGAAACTGAATGAATGGCAAAAACTTATTGCCTCAAACATCGTATAAAAACTAAAATAATCGAATGTTTATTAATTTTTTTAAAAAAATTGCCCAATAGAAAAAAAAGTATTGTAAAAACAAATTGTAAACTTAAAGAGTTATTTTTTAAATTTTAAATGGTTAAACATTATTCTTTGTTCCAATAATGTATTCCTATGCTATTACGGGAAAACATTAAAATACTATTAATTTTAAATTAATTAAAATATAATTAAAATTCTAAAATAATCTTTACTGGCTCCTTTATTTTTCCGAAAAACCTTTTGAGAACCGACTATTCAGGAAGTAACTAAGAGAACATTGGGTAGCAAATACTCCCGGATAAAATTATGAATTATTTTGAATTGATGAATTATTTTTGTGTCACGGAAATTGCAGAAAATAAGTCATCCTAAAAAATAGAATGAAATTGAAGCAACAGAAATGAATTATTTCTCTTTTCATTTAAAGAGTAAGGATATATATTTCTATTCTGAAAGAATATCAAATACCGTAATTATATATTAGAGAAAAGATTTAATATTTCAAATTGATGTCCGATTATCAAAATCGGAACTCAAAAATTAGTTTTTTCTTCCGCAGATATCCGAGTTATTCTTTAGAAAGCAAAGTAATTTAATTTTTCGCATTTCATATTTCACACATGCACGAAAAAACAAATCCAATAGATACATAAATTATGAGTACAAACATATTCTTTACGTCACAAAGATTCTGGTAAAAAAAAAGATTGCTAAAACTGTGCATAAACATATCATTTACGTTAAATGATAAAATGAGCAAATAAGATTTTTTAACTCAACGCCCAGATTCGAACCAAAACACTAGTGTCTTATCGTTTTGAGCTAGATATGTATTCGAAAATTAAAGGGTGCCCCAAAATTAACGCAATATTTCAATTTTTCACCATTCGTGCAGTAAAATATGGGCAACCCTGTTAAAAAATCATACGACAGTCGATTGTTTTGGGTTAGTAAAAATGCAGCTTTACACTATAGAAGAACGTGTTTTCATTGTTGAACTATATTTTAAAAAATAATGAAAGGTTGGCGGCTGCAATCCGAAAATTTGAGAAATGCCAGCTAGATCACGTGATTTAACACCACTAGATTTCTTTTTATGGAGATATTTGAAGTCAAAGGTCTATGCCAACAAGTTCACCAGCACGCGTGCATTGGAGGAGAAACTCAGTCACATTTATGCAAAGTGGTCATTGAAAATTTCGACAAAGAGTGCGTATGTGCCAGCAAAAGCGTGGAGGCCATTTTCCCTATGCGTTATTCCATACACAACCCCATCCTGTGTACTTCACAATTCAATAAGTATATAACAATTTAAAGAAAAAACTGCTTTTTATTTAATTCAAATCTTGCGTCAACACGTTGTTCTATCGACTAACGCTCCATTTTTATTAACCCTAAATTATCAACTGAAAAATTGGTTTTTTTTTTGTAAGGTTGCCAACACTTTAGGGCACGAAAGGTGGCAAATTCAAATCTTGCGTTAATTTTGAGACACCTTTACAAACGAATGTCTTTTTTTAGACAAAATTTTAAACTAGAATTACTATGATCTTTTTCCACTTAGTAATAAAAGTTTTAGCAATATTAAAATTGAAAATAGGGGAAAAAATAGGGGTAAAAATTACGATCTAATATACTTATTCAGAAAAGTTTAGAGAAATTATACGAATCACGTTAGCAAATTTAATATTTTTTTTCTTCAGAAAGAGTGCAAAAATAAACTTCTAGAGAAGTTTCTTCATTTTTTAAAAGAAGGTTATATTAACGTCCCGTTTTAAAGCAACCCTAGGTCTATTTTGGGTCGGATCTCATTATTTCGAACTACGGTCAGATGACGAGGCCGACACCTGATCCAGCATCCCCTCTCCAAATTTCCACTCCACACCACAAAAGCGAGAGGACGTTTGGCATTCTTTCCCATTTTCTTCTCTGCTTGGCCCTTTATTGGCCAAGCAGGGGAATTGTGTACACGGCGGACGTTGTTACCAAGTTGTAACTTTTTTTGACGATAAGTTGCCAAATATGACAACCTTCTTTATCATTTTCTAATAAGCCTAACAGCGAAAAATTGATGCCTTTAAAAGCTATCATTTTCTGCCCGTGGATTTTGTGGCTTCAAAAACCTCATGCCAACACAACATCATGTTGTCACAAAATAAATTTTGATCATATTTAGAACAAGTTTCCTATTATTTAAAGTAATTAAACAGCTGTAGTACGTATTCTTAAATCCTAATACTACCAATTTTAACTTTTACAGACAATAGTTAATTTTTTTAAAATTCATTTCAATAAAACGATTCATTAAAAACTGAACTATCTATAGTTTGCTAGCATTTTCTCTATATATTAGCATGATTAATTTACCATCTTTTTAATCGAATGAATTGAGAGCATGTTGCAGAAAATTCTGGAAATATTGCTTCAAATAATAAACGTTTTCAAAGTTTAGAATAAATGTAATCTAATAAATGTTTTTTTTAATAAAGTGAATTCCAAATAGTTTTTTCACTACCTAAATCTACTAACAGGAAATTTTAAATGACATTCAGAGTAATTCAATGCTTACCTTGCATCATTTTAAGGAAATACCTCCTTAAATTGCACAGCAGAAGAATTTTAAAAATATTTACTACACTTTATCCTTCATCTATGTAAAACAACATAACAATGATGATTTGACTTAATCGGAAAAAAAGAAATGAAAACAATTGCATTATGTAAAGTTTCATAACAAAAATCAGTGCCGCAAGCATCGCATACAATAGAACTACTCCATTATTCGAATTAAATGAGAATTCGGCCGGATCGGATAAATGGAATTTTGGATCAGAAGGGGGGGGGGAGATCAGATATAGGAAAAATTTAAATTCAACTCGTTAAATTAATTTAGCAAAACAAAAGCTATAGAAAATTGTAAAAACTAAAATGTACATAAAAAAGAAATAACAAATTATATATAAAATATGTTTTGTTCTCAATTTTAACGTTTTTCTTTTACTTCTTATTTTTCATGCACAATCAATTCGTAAAACGGAAATCCGATAAAAATTTCCTTTCTTAAAAAGAAAACGTTCAATCTGAAGTCAACAAAATATCGATGTCTCTTATGATAAAATTTTGATCACGGTAGTTTATGATTAGAGAATTTTAATCCTTATAGATAAGAGCAGAAGCAAGGACGAAACAAACAGATAAGATTAAGCTTATATGGATTGAACCCTGCCACTTATTTTGACAGCAATACAATGATTCGAGTTTCATAAAACCAGAAGTGGATTTAGATATTTTCCTGTCCTATGCAGAGCATATTATGAGGCTTCTCTTTTGTTAAACTGATAAATTTAATTTCATATTTCAATGTATTTTCAGCATGTTAATGTTTTATTGTTAACGAATTATTTTATTGTATTAAATAAAAAATTTCCTCTTGGCAAATTGGAAGGCAAAGATAGATTCCTTTAGATCTAAGTTACTATAAGTCAACATGAATTGTTGATGTTAGAAACAGTCAAAATTAGGGCTTAAAAATCACTTTTCAGCCCCTAACTTCCAAGATATTGCAGTTTTCGAAAAAATTTTAAATACAAAAGTTATTCGTCTTAATGAGGCGCTAATTTAGCTAATTGGATTTGTTTTTCTAAAATATTAAGAAAGTTGTAATGAAATGAAACAGCAAAAAATACGAATTTCGATAAATATGATGTAAATAATTGTGAAAAATCGTGCTTTCACAAACTGATGAAAAATTTGCAAATTGCTTTTTTTACAGTATATCTGATAATTTTTAGACATCTTTAAACTTAAAAAAATAATTATGCACAACTGCATCTAGTAAAAAAGAATCATGAAAAACGCTTAATATGTGTCTAAACACCAAATATTTATGTAACGAATATTTTTCAAATAAATTTTTTTAATTATTTATATATGGAAATTTTGCTGCATATTCGATAAATGAACAAACGATATCACTTCGATAATTTTATACGAGTTAAATGGAGAAGAAAAAAAATAATTCGGTCAATAACTACAAATAGCATTGAAATGTTTCAAATTGACCGTCCCTAGGTTACTTTAGTTAAATTAGACACTAATTACTGATAATAAAATTCAAATTCGCATTATTTTGATTTTTCTTAATACCTGTCTTATTGCTGGCAATGACAAAAGAATTAAATAGAAAACGCGGGGAAATCATGCAGATATTAAGAATTAATTTTAATTGGATTTAGCATTATTTAATAGAAATGCAAAAATTCAATAAAAAATACAATAAAAATATTTATTTTGTAGAAAAGTTAGAGTAAACATAAAATATTCAAGAAAAGGAAAAAAAAAATTCTTTTCAAAATTAAATTGAGAAGATCCTATTAGATGATTGGTTGTAAGATTTTAGAAAGAAAAAAATTATAAAAAATACAATTTGCTTGGGCGAATAGCTCGTACAATTTTTATTTACAATAACTTTTATAGTCATACTTATTAAAATGTTTACTTTATTTTGAATAAAATCATTAGACTGTACAGAAACAACTTCATTTTTATGAAATTTTATAAGAATTAAATGTGGATGAAAATGAAACTAATTCAATCAATAACTGACTAACAAACATATTTTCAAATAAAAACGATCACAATATTTAAGATAAAGAAAACTCTGAAGACGATTCTTCAAAGTGAAAATTACTCATATGGGAAAATCAAAATAATAATAAAGCAAAAAAATGATATCATAATTTGAATTAAATTTGGATCCTATTACAGAGTAGGTTATTTTATATAAAAAAATCTTTAAATAGTATTGAAAACTATAAATAAAATTAATAATTTTTCAGCTTCGATCGACACATTTGCATAAAAAAATTAAGATACATACTTTTTTCGCCAAAAAACATGTAATGAAATAATAAAAATAGTACTGCTTCTAATAATTATAAATAAATGAAATAATTATGATGTAATTTGGTAATAAATATATGTTTGAAAAAAACTACGCCGATAAAGCAATTTTCATGTAGAAATACACACACAAATAAAAAATCGAGATCTTACCTTCCATAACCATTGTAACTGAGACGAAATCTTCTGTGAGTCCAAAGAATGACTTCGCGACGATCGAGAGCGATGACCACCACTGCTGGAATTCATTTTTCAGATCGAAAATACCAATTTCTTCGCTCAAACAATATTAATAAATACGCCTTAGTTTACACCCATTTACTTTACATTTACATCTTCTCTTTATAAAATTATCTTAATCGTTTAATTCAATATCGTCGAATAAATTTTCATCTAGTCAGTGGACGAAAAAGAATCATCAGAGCATTCAAAATTAGCTTTTTCTTAAAATATCAAACGATCACTGTTATTTAAATGGATCAAATAATGTCAAATAACGATAGCTAAACAGTCAGTCCAACAGCGAGTGATGACTCGGTCACACAGCACATGGCACCACAGATTAATATTTATTTTTAGAAAAACAAACGAGTAGTTAAATGGTTACGCCATTGTGAAGTGGTAGTTTTAGATTCAAGAGCACCACTCATAGCGATCAGCTGCCGTAGTGCCAAGCGGTGAATATGCGAACTCGATTTCTTGAGAGCACTTTTTTTCCTTTCTCCAGCTGATAGCCATCGACACGAGCGGCACATGTACAAGTTTGTTGATAGCTCCGTCAGAGGGCGCGTGTGCAAGTCACGTGACCGGTGAAGGAGTACAACCGCGTAGAATGGCGTACGGCAGTGAAGTGGTTGTGAAGGGCCAAATCGGAATGTGGAGCATCCACTACCGACGCACAAGCAGGACTCTTGATATCTATTAATGAATCGTAATTGGTTGACACATTTTTCCGCTCTCAGCTGACTACAAATCACACATGGGAATAAGGGGTTTCCAAAGATAAGTGGAATGAAATAGCAGTTTTTTTTAACATTACATTAATTCATGGTATTTTTTTATGACATTTTTTTTTATTTATAAAAAAATTACCATTTATAAATTTTTCTGAGATCGATATAAAAATGCTGTTAAAAACAATTATGCACATTATGGCAATTTTTTCATATTTAAAAACTCGAAACAAAAAAAAAATTCGTAAAACAATCAAAGTCATTAAAAATCGCCATTAATTTATTTATGTGCAAAAGTCATTTCCAGAAATGGTAAATACTATTGAAAACGATAAATAAAAACGAATTGTAAGCCTTATTAGCAACAAAAGACGAACAAGATTAAAATTATTGAAAATGATAATCAAAAAAAGAATTCTGCGTTTTATTTGCAACAAAAGACAAAATAATAATAATAATAATAATCTACCAATGTTATAAATTCAAAATCAAGTGAAATAAATGTAAACAAAGTTTCAAACTAACCATATAATTTATATCTTAACTATTTTTTTTAACTCTAATAAGATTTTGTGTCCCCAAGAATGATAAGTGCTCCACTTCAAACAACTTTTCTATTTTATTTTATTCGAAACCGTCAAATTTAATAGCATAATGCTTTAACAACGAAAAATCACTAATTTACTGAATATCTTTCACTTAATTATGTTCCAAGTATTAGTAAAGCTTTAGTTTTTATTAACGTATTGTTTTAAAGCAACGTTAGGGCTATTTTGGGACGGACCTCGTTATTTTGAATCGCGGTCAGATAACAAGGAAACACCTGAGCTGGCACCCCTGCTCCAACTTCCACACCACACTAGCAGGAGGACGTTTGGCCCCGACAGATTTAGGGTACACCAGGCACACTTACACGGCAGTTCTTGGTTCTTTATTCTGTGTTGAGAGATCATTTGAAGAGACCCTTATACTTGTATGGAAGAAATACTGACTGGATAGCGTGATCTAATGCAACTCCAAGGGATTTGAGCAAATGGCTGTGAACCTTAATCGAAGAGTTTATATTTATAGCCGAGATCATGGAACTAGAGGTGGATAGCAACGATATCGATGAGCTGGTGACGTTTAGATAAGTTTAGTTTAGTTATATTAACGTCTTGTTTAAAAGAAACACAAGTGCTATTTTGGGACGGACCTCGTAATTTTGAACTGCGGTAAGATGATGAGGACGGCAACTGAGCTGGCACCCTTTCTCCAAACTTCCACACTACATCAGCAGGAGGACGTTTGGCCCCGACAGTTTAATGAACATTGCATCCGCTTAACGACGGTTCTTCGGTGGAATCGGATCTCCAACCTGAAACTCTCCGATTTCGAAGCCGAGACCTTGCCACCAGGCCAGCGCGGCCCAACTTATGTTCTGAACATATTGAAAAAGAATGAATTAAAACATGATATATTTTCATTTACTTACGATTTCTATTTTCATATGAGTTTCTTTGATGTTTTTAATAGTTAAACAAAATTAATGGAACTAGTTCTTATTATAAATGGGATTTATAAACGCATTTTTAAAGGCGTATAGCATTTTATTCAACAGTGAGAAACGAAATCTTTTGAGCACTTTGTTGTTATTTTTTAAGAAAGTCATTTATTAACTCTTTCACAGCACACCAGTGTAGGCTATGTATTTGATCGCATAGAGAATCTATGTATTTGAATGCATATAGCAATAGTTATGCTTTTTAAAATGCTTTAATACATTATTACATTTTAAAATGCTTTAAGGAGACAGTGGACTTTAAAATAAGCCAAAATGGACAAAAACGTGATATTTTATTTTTATTGTTTCATCACCAAAGTATATGTTTATATTCAACTAATATAGTGTTAAAAAATGTATTCAATAAAATAAATATTTAAAGGATTAAGAAGGAAAAAAAAGTGCATCTCAATGACTTTTCTTAAAATGATATTGTAATTAGATTTAAATATCTCTGAAATGTTCGAGGTGTCTTAATTTTTGAAGAAATTAAATGAAATTGATAATAAAGATTTCGGTCAAACTTTAAAAGAAAATGGGATATGCATTTCATGTTTCGAGGTTTTTTAGCTTGTTAAAAGTCAATTTCAATTAGGACAAACACAAAATTCCTATGAAAATTCAATAAGTGTGCATGAAAATATTTCTAAAAAATTAGCATTTAATTAGAATTACAAAATCATTCGTAGTTTTGTTCCAAATATATTTATATAGGGTAATAAGAAAAAAAAAATGATTGAAAAAAATTTTAAAAATAAGTCATCTGGAATATTCTGAAATTTTTAAAAATTATATATCTTTAAAAATTTTAAAAATAACATATTTTGTTTTAAAATATTTTTTTAAGAAATTAGACGTATTTATATTTTAATACATATTCGTAAAAAATTTCATACCTCTAACTGAATGATTCCCAAAATTGTGTAAAACAGCCCACTGTCCCCTTAATACATTATTACATTTTAAAATGTTTTAATATATAATCAACTATTATTTATTATTATCAAATGTTATTATTTATTTTAAAATGCCGATTTTTTTAACAAAATTTTTTAAATTATTATTTCTAATTTGAAATAAATTTTGGTATGCAACTATCTACACTAGGTTGATCTGTTATTATCATTTTTTTCCCTCACTAGCATTGGTTGATCAGATATTCTTTTATTTTCAGAAGTTCATATTTTAATTATAGATCCTATTAATTACAATGATTGTAAATTCTCCCAATCATGGTTATAAGGCTATCTATATTAGGCCTTATAACTATTTTGGAGTAGTGTGCGACCAGTGTGAGTTTCATAAAAAAATTTGTAACTCTCGTAAGACTATGTTAAAAGATAAATGAAACGTATTGTTACTGCTGCATACACACGCGCGCGCGATTTCAATTAGTGTCAATTTTCAACTAGGCAGTTGCTTAAGGTTTCTAGATCAAGAAGGAGGAGGACAGCAAGCAGGACGATTTAAGAAAATTATTTTCCTAGTTATTATATATTTAAAAAATATAGATTCTATTAATGATTAAGTGTTAGGATAATATTAAAAATTTATATCATCACTAATCAGATTCCTATATGTTCCAGTAAGTAAGTTCCAGTAAGTATTAAAATATTTATAAAACAAAACATTTTTAATAATACTGTGTAAAACATGGATGCCAGGATTCTGTGCGGGCATAATAGGTAAATAAAAACCAATATATAAATTTACTAAGTTAATGAAAAGCAAAATAATAACGTAACATGTTAAAAATGCGATGCAATTTGAAATTAAATTTATTATCTTATTCAAAGAGGGATCTCATGGTGTACATAGAATATAGCCGAGAAATAACAACTGGTTATAGCGTGTTAAATTAAAAAATATTAAGCCTTCATTTATTAAGAAAAAAACTGAATTAGTTTAAAATAAACTAATATATGATTGTGCACTTGAGAAGAAACTGCTAACAAGAGAAGAATTTACAAAATAAATCTGTTGAATCATTGAATATAGTAAAAAGAAAAGAAAAAAAAATACCAGTAATAATGCGATAGTTCCCTTCTGGCTTTTCACTGTTAATAGTATGTGCATTTTTAGTTCATGCACATAGTTTCAACGGGAAATTTGAAAGTTGCGATGATTGTTTGAGAAAAAGTCAGATTTTCACAGGATTTCGCTCATTAATCCTCATATTGCGTTTCATTTAAAACGCTTCATTAAGAGTTTAGTTTAGTTTAGTTTAATGATATTAACGTCCCGTTTAAAAGCAACACTGAAGCTATTTTGGGACGGACCTCGTCATTTTGAACCATGGTCAGATCATGAAGACGACACCTGCGCTTCATTAAGAAAGGCTAACGCACCGGTCATTCAAGACTGCTGTATGCCATGCAAATATTTGATCACTCGAAACCAAAACTAAGCACGGATGAGAAAACCACTCTAAACTGGACTAGATGGAAGGTCGAATGTTTGAACTTCAGCACCGAAGTTCCCATTCACATCCTTTCAATGTATTCGGAATTGCGGTCCATGAATATGGGAATCCGGTGCAGGGAATAGGATAGACTTCAATAAAGGATAAGAGACTCAACAGTCAAATTTTCATGACGTGAAGTGATCATGAATAACTGGCTCAAATCAATGGGTTTAAATAAATGAAAAAACGTGGAGTGACCATTAATGCCTCCCTATTATTAATACTAAAGCTTCGATGAATGAAGTTGTCAGGGAAGAATTTTGTTGATTTATTAACACTTTTTTTCTATGAATTGTTTTTGAAAGGGCGCTTCCAGATTGAAAGGAAGAAATCACATCATAGAAAAACCTCCCATGTTGCCAATATAACTAAATGTTCGACATAGGAGGGTTTTCCTCCCTTTTCGTCTACCTTCTCCTTCTTTCTTTTTTTCTCTTTATTTCTCTCTTTATAGCCACTGTAAATGTCACTGTATCCGGAACTGAAGTAGAAAAGGAAGAAGTGAAGGAAAGGACGATAAGTTAATGCATATATTTATAATAAATTATTTCTCCCGGATATTTTGCTTCTAACTTGTGTGATTTCCGGTATTTCATCTCTTTTTTTCCAAGGTTAGTTTCGACAGGGAATTCCGAAAAAGATAATTTTTGATAGAAATTTATAAAAATAGAATCTTTCTCAATCAAAAGGTCACGCTACTGCTGTATTTCTTAGATTAAATTCTAATACTGAGAGCAAATATATTCATTTCTTCAACGGAGGAAAAAAAAAACCTTATTTTTTATGCAAGAGAATCGGCACGAGTAGGAAAGACAGGGAAACATCTTGTCTTCTATTGCAACAGAGATAAAAGTTCAATTCCCTACCGAATTACACTGTAGCATCCTTTACATGTTTCTCATTTATACGTTGTTTTATCATCATTTAAATTCATTCGTAACTATTGTTATGATAAAGTACTTCGTTTATAAATCAGAAACCTCTACGTCAGAATCCATTACATTTTTCTCATTTATACGTTGTTTTATCATCGTTTTGATTC
>JAPMOR010027229.1:683453-719039 GCA_026543865.1 Argiope aurantia
TACATTTTTCTCATTTATACGTTGTTTTATCATCGTTTTGATTCATTCGCAACTATTGTTATGATAAAGTATTTCGTTTATAAATCGGAAACCACTACATCAGCATCCTTTACATTTTCCCCATTTATACGTTATTTTATCATAGTTTAGACTCATTCGTAACTATTGTTATGATAAAGTACTTCATTTATACGTCGAAAACTTCAAATGTATGTCGTTTCCGATGTTAAAGAAGATTGGAATCTCTTGATAAGGTTAATTTAGATATTTTGCAGTCATAGGGAGTGTTCATAATTATGTATTTCTTTTCATTCAAGAGTTTCAATTTAATTTAACATCTCAACACTTTAAATATATTAATGATTTGTTTTAAGTAATTTTTTTATTTCACCAATTTTTTGAATATGCATTTGCTTTTATTTATCTATTATGATTCCAAACTACTATGTTTCCACATTTATACAGAACATGTGAAGCAGATGTTCGGTTTTATAGATTCTCTAACACAGTATAGGAAACTGGACAAACTATAAAATTTTAATATTAACCTAATATTTTATTATTCATAGTTTAGCATTCTATACGTTTATTTGGTAAACGGGAACATAAAAGCTTTTCATTCTTCCCACTTACGTCTCCCCCTCAGCTTAGGTTGAGGATTATTAGAAATCTCCTAGGCAACTGCCTATTAGAAATCCAATACTGTTTCTCAAGAATGAATATGACACGGAGGAATAAGTGAACTGTGATAATGGTGTCATGACTTCTGAATTATTCACAATAGATAAATTAAGAGAACATTCATTATTTGATGTTAGTTTAAATAATGACGAAAAACGTAAAGAAGTTATTTCATTTTTTTTTTCCAAGACAAAGAGGACTCCATTTAAAAAAAACTTAAACTTTATTCTGTATGCCCAAACAATCCGTCATTTAATTTGATTCAAAATGCTGTATGAGATACTTAAAACAATCAGGACGTTAGAAAACTATTAAATTTTTTTTAATTAAATTCCTAGCTGTATGCATATAAATTGTTTTAAAAAATGTGTAATTAATAAAATATAATTTTTCTCAATTATATAATAAATTTTGAATTTAAAAATTTAGCTGTTTCTTTTTCAATGCTATGCAGTAATATACTGGTATTAAAATACTTTACTTTAAAAAATTTGAAATATTGGCAGTAATAAATTCGTAATAATCAAAGATGTTTATGTTGCTGTTGCTTATGGTACTTGTCATAGATAAGCCCGCTGACTAATAAGTCAGCGATTTTAAGTCGAGTTTTAGCGTCTCTTTTTTTCAGTAGGATCAAGAGTGCGTTTTAGCTACTCATACGTCACAATCCTTTTCACAGAACGGACTTCATTCATACATTTCTTTCACTTATCCACAGATCCTAATTTGGACCTGAATCGGTGAACAATCGCCTCTGATCCAGTACCCCCAGTGGTATTGTCTCGACTTGGAGGACTTTGTGGCTAGGACAGATTTATACGCTCACCAGCTACCATGTGCACGGAGAGTCTGCACAAGGGATGCAAATCCAACGCCCTACCAACCAGACTATCCCGGTGTACAAAGGTGTTTATTGAAATTCTGATTATATGTTTTTCAATGATTTCTGATTCAATGTTTTTATGTTTCTGTATGTATGCTGAATCATCGGTATTAAAATTTGACAAGAAAAGTCATATCAGTTCAGAAAAATTCATGAATATAAATTTGTTCTCTTTTCTAACAAACATTATCTGCAGAGTCAATGGCGGATTGGGCTATTTTGAGGCACTTAGGCAGAGTACATTATGAGATTCTTTATTTAATAGGATAATCATTTTTTTTTCAATCGACGCATTTTAACATGTTAATGATTTGTTTTAGGTTAATAATTTTTATTCTGTTAATTTTTCTAAATATATATTTGTTTTTATTTACCCATCATGAATTCAATGTGCCCTGCATTCATGTTTCACTATACATTTCCCAGCATTCACAATACTATTGAATCAGATATTCGGTTTCATAAATATTCTAATAATTAAATGAATGCAATGAAATTTAAAAGAATCTAACCAATTATAGTTGAGAAAAATATTAATATTAATTTAACATTTTTGCATTCATAGAATTTATAGTTTTCACAAACTTATTTATTTGACAACTGTCCTTTTAGCCAAGTGGCCCCTTGCAGCTACCTAGTTTATCTAGTTGGAAATCCGTCACTAACAAGAGCCAATAAACAACGCATCTTCACCTTCACCTACCTTATTATTTTGAAATAAATTAAATCTCCTACTCATACGCATTTTCCACATCAAAGATATAAATCCCAGATTCATTATAACTATATAGAGTTTTGAAATTTTGAAAATAAAATACTATATTGAAGTTTCTTCGCAGTTTTTTTTTTTCGGTTGCCACATATGCCTGATGTCAACACTTACCCTGATGCTTTATAAATCTTTCTTCACCTTCAAAATTGTTTATTTTTGGTCCTACTTTACTTTCTAATAAATTATCTTGAATCTCCTAGAACAGGGATAGGTAATCCTTTGCTTATAAATAAAGAGCCATTTCTTTTCTTTTTTTTAAATATAGTTGCCAAAATAACACTTATAGAGCCGCGAATTAGTAACTTGAATTATGAAAATGAAAATATTTGAAAACGGTGACAAAAATGTTATTTCTTACTTTCTTTTTAGTTGAAATCAGTCTATAGCTTATTCGTTCATAAGTAATATGGTAAATTACACGGCAATTCAATTATTTCTTAGTCAACTAGCTATACTATTTCAACAATAATAATGATAATTATAAAATGTAAATACGAAAATAAAGGGCCACAAGCCTTAAGGAGTTCAGCAGTATAAAAAGTTTGCACAATCATTTTCATATCATTATTTGGAATATTTGAGTTTAATTTGTAATATGATTGAAAATTTTAATTTGATCAGTTTATTTGCCAAGTTTATTAGCGAAGTCTAATCAGAAATAATTTAGAAAATTTTAATCCTCAAGGGAAATGCACCTTTTGAAAATAATTTCGTTGGAAAACTATTACAATTAATTTGAAATCTATTTTAGGTGCAATGAAGAATTTAAACACAAGTTAATTGCTATTGCTTTAAAGTTTAAGAATTGACTACGATTTTTAAATACAAATTTTTGGCAGAATTTTTGATTGTAGAAACGCATATAGCGCAACAGGCTACTCGAAGTCTAATCAGAAATAATTTAGAAAATTTTAATCATCAAGATTAATTGCACGTGAAATGCATCTCCGTCTTTTTAAGGAAAGGAACTTTCCAAATATGAAAGTAAATCAGTGGGAGTGGTCTTCCTGAAATTTTCTCGCATGCTTTCTAATAAATGCATTTATGCATTATTAATCGCATGTGCTTGGCGAACAAGAGTTATTAAAATATCAGTTAGAATGAGATTTTTAACGATTGTTTTGAAGATTACTCGTTGGAATGATGTTAGTGCACAAGTGTCAGAAAAGAGAATATATCTTGGACGTCCTTTTCCCAATAGATTAAACCAAAATTTGATACAGAATTACGATTGTAATCACAAATTCATATACAAAATTTCATAGATTTAAGCCATTGCATTTTTGAGTTACACCGCTTATGTGCTAGTGGAAGTACAGAGAGACAGATGGTCAACTTCTAGACGGATTTGGCACAGAATTTGTGACGTATCTATATTTTAGATGTTAAATCTAGGTATCGTTTTTTACTTGTCTAATTCGCTGCATTTTATAACTATTATGTTAACTTAAATTCGGACAGTCGTACAAACATACTTCTTCTGAATGAATTTTGTTAAAAATTCGACAACTAACTATCAATTTATATTAGAGACCATATACCAAATTTCATCCCTCTAGCTCAAAAAGTTGTTGAGTTATCGTGTTCACAGACAGACAGACATAATTAGAAAAATGTGTTTTTCGGGTCCAGATAGGTATGAAATTTGAAGATTCGTCAAAATCTCAAATTCTAATATTTCGACAGTTGCAATATTTTTTTGTATAATTTATATACTAAAAAGTATCAATTAAAACGATTTTAAATATAAACTAACATTTTTATTATGCTGAGGTTTCAAATATTGTATAATATATCTATTTTATATGGATAATAAAATTTAAATAAAAAAATTCGTTAAACTCATCCTTTCAATAATCCGGCTCTCCAAAAGGACGAGTGGAACTTGTTAAAAAGCAAATATGGCACTGAATTTTGGTTTCGATAACACCGGCGCGAATAAACGGCTGCTTAAAATTTAAGCCATACATTGTAATAATATGTAGAACATAATTTTCTGTATTATTTGATAAAATTTTACGGAATGAACTTTTTGTACCATTTAAAACGTTTTTTTCTCAAATAAACCTCCACTTGTCCAATGGCTTCCGGTCTGACACCTGAGGATTATGGTTTAGTCTTAACGTAACAATAGGGCTATTTTTAGACGGAACTCATAATTTTCACCTATGGCCAGATAGTGAGGCTGGCACCTCTTCAAGCCACCACATCACACCAGTGGAAGGATGTTTATCCCTGATGGATTTCACGTACACCAGACTCGCTCACACGTCGATTCTTCAGAGAAATCGGCTCTCGAACTTGAAACCCTCGAGTTCCAAAGCCGAGACCTAACTTCCAAGCCACCGCCATTGTCGCTTGAGAATTGTACAGAAACTTCACTATATATTGTTTGCAAACAGATTCAAAAACCCACCTCGCTGTTGCTCATATATTAGGATGAGTTTAATTCGATAAAATAGGGGTGAGAGGAAAGATGAAAGAAGGGATGTTTACATTTACTCACCTCTTAAGGAGAAAATCATCGAAAATTGGTCGTCTAAGGATAATGAAACGCACAGTATTTACTACTTTTAATTAATTAAAAACTAATTATTATTTTGATTATTAAAAACTAATTATTACTTTTTATTATCAAAAACTAATTATTTTTAATCAACTATAAGTTACATTATTTTAAATAAATTTAAAAGACAAAATTTATGGCCAAAAAGATTACTAGGATATTCTATATAAGTTACAGACCCACTTGATTGATTATAATACAGGGCCCTCCACAGTTATATCATATACTCCTGGCGATAAATAAAAAAAAAATCTTAAAAGAAACTTTAATTAAAAACAGGTAATATTATAAACCTTTCTAACTAGTAAAGAATGTGTTCGAGAAACGAGAAAATAAAATAAAATATGGCGTCCGAAATTCCCAGTTTCATTTAAGAGACGGGACAGTCCGCAAATATACGGTAAAAAAATGTGCTTAATCATTTAAATCAAGTTTTCTCGAGATTGACTGTGACTTATTTTCAATTTGGGAGAAGAGCCAATATGACAGCTAAAATTGGGCGGACAGAGTATTAAATTATTTAACACCTGGCACTGAATGCAAGAGCTTTATTAAAATAAAACGTAAAAAAATACTTGTTTGGAATGCATGTGTCCTTGAGAACTATCTTTTCTGCAGCTGCTGAATCAGCGTGCAGCTATTGCGAATGTTTACCTAACTTTTTGCATCTATTAACCACTCCTAAATACGTAAATAATTTCATAAATAAATTTTCGAATGATCTTAAACCATTCCATAACTATTTGCAAACTTTTGACATCCAAATTAAATTCTTGTTTCAAACCTAAACTGAGCCGCACCTTTATTATTTAAATTTGTATATGAGAAATCTATATTGTGCAAGTAATATGAAGAAAACAAAACAACATAAAAATTAATAGACATATATTTTTAATTACTTAAACTTGATTCATAATTATGATAGTTAAAAAACTTTTTTTAATTATCATAAAGTTAAGATTTAGGAATTATCATCATTTAAGATTTCAGAAACTCTTTTTAACATCTTAAATGTTTTATTTATATAATTAGAAGCTATCTCAATTATATTACACATACATGGATTAATTGAAATGTTTATATAGAGCGCATTATAACATATACAATTAATTTTACCAGTAACTTTAAAATATATTAATTCAATAAAAGTATGATGCTCGGACAGAGAGTCAATGGGTAAAATCATCGTTATCTATGCTATAAGATTAGTTAGGGAAGCTTCGTTTTTAAAGATTTTAAGTAGAATTATTCAACTTTTGGGCAAAACCCGAGTTACATTAGTAAGATTAAAATGGGTGAATAAGATTTAGATTTGTTTTGACTGACAACATACAAGAATCAATCAAAAAGTTAATCCTATTTTGTTAAAGAAACAAAACAGGACCAAAATTTTATAATAATTTTATTTGTATCCTACAATTTCTGGTAAAATTTACTTTCAGACGGAATTACCTTCATTATTTAAACATTTGTCCTTACGTGGCATACATTTTTCAATGCCTTATACAAAGAAATCCCATACAGTATCGGTTAATTTGTAGCATTTAATGATCTTCCCTCGCTCTCAACGTTTTCAATATCTGTACGGCCATTCGCAAAGTTGTTGAACCATTCCGCGATAGCTTGATGTGACATTGCATTTTCGTCTTACACTTCATGAAACTGCCGATAAATTTCAGTACAGTTGCAGCTTTTCGTCCAGATAAAAAAAATCACACTTGAAAGCCACTACATCAAACGATACAGGTAAAGTATCCGAAGTGTTGCCATGAAGTTTCACCAAAATAGTCTTTCACCGAAAATTTTTACAAAGCCGTACAACAAACTTCTTGACTGACCTATATATTTTAATGATTACAAATTTACAATTGAAATATAAGCAGGATAAGAATGAGTACTTAAACAGTTACCGGTAAAAGACATTATCTAATAAAATATTTTTAATTTGCAAGTGACATACCTGCTTTTGAACGAAGATTACTATGAAACCAAGTATTTGTAACTTATCTACATCAAAAAAGAAAATTACCCCAGAAAGTATAACTTCTAACATTAAATTTCAAGCAGCCAACTGAAAACAAGTAATATAAAAGTTACCTATAAAAGACATTACCTAATACCATATTTTTAAATTACAAGATAGATAGCTGCTTTTGAACGGAGATTACCATAAAACCATTTGTAACTAATCTAAGTCTAAAAAGAAATTATCTCAGAAAGTATAACATCGCACATTAAATTCAAACAACCAATCGAAAACAGGCAATATAACAGTTACAAGTAATGAGCATTATCAAATACTATATTTTTAAATTACAAGAGACATAGATGCTTTTAAAGCAGATTATCCTAAAACCAAGTATTTATAACTTATCTACGTCAAAAAAGGAAATTACCCCAGAAAGTATAACTTCTAACATTAAATTTCAAGCAGCAAACTAACAACAGGCAATATAACAGTTACTTGTAAAAGACATTATCCAATAACTTATTTTTAAATTACAAGAGAGATAACTGCTTTTGAACGGAGACTACAGTAAAACTAAGTATTTGTAACTTATCAGTAAGGATCGGCCATGGTTCTCTCCCTCCACAGGGCGATATTCTGCCAAATTTTGCATCCCGGGTTCCAAGGTCGCCCCCAGAGAACATTGACCGGAGCGAAAAGAGAGGGACGGGGTGTGAAGAAGCTAGGAGAGAACAGGAGAGGACGACATGTCCAGTAGTATTTGTGGATGGTTAAGAAAACATTTCTTAAATCACCAAAGCCGTACATTTCACAACAATTAACCAATGTACATAATACAAATTTATGTAATTAAAACTATAGCCTAGAATCTGGCGCTTGTCTTTTATTTATGCCGACAGGCATTTGGCCACATCTACATGAAATGACAAATTAACAGAACGGTCAATCTGAGCTGTCGGAAAACGCGGAACTCGTCATAGCTGGACGAGAAAAACCTTACTTTATCTAAGTGAAAAAAAAAAGAAAATTACCCCTGAAAGTATAACTTGACATGCTAAATTTCTAACAGCCAACCGAAAACAGGCAATATAACAGTTACAAGTAAAGAGCATTATCTAATACTATATTTTTAAATTACAAGAGACATAGATGCTTTTAAAAGAGATTACCGTGAAACCAAATATTTGGAACTTATCTAAATCAAAAAAGGAAATTACCCCAGAAAGTTCAACTTCCCACATTAAATTGCAAGCAGCCAAGTGAAAACAGGCAATATAATATTAAAAACTTAGCTCTCGTTATCGCTTGATTTAAAAGACAAAAAAAAAAAAAAAATTAAACGTAAAGTGTATTAATAGCTATGTCCCAAGTGCCGGGGAAATTTTATCACATCTCCCAGCTCAATATGTTAAGCACCCGCTTGAAGCTAAGTAGATACGAGAGTAGATGCCTCGTAAGTAATTTTGATTTTTTTTCCCTTCTTCTTTAGAAAGTTTCTTGCACCTGTTAACATCTACTCTGATGAAAAGTCGTGTGTAAGAATTCAGAGAGGCACGCGGCAATGATTGACAAACAGTTGCCGCTGTCTATATTTTTAACTTCTTTACGGAAGCAAGCAGTGGGGTTGAGAAAGTTGCATTTAATTTCTTTTGACCCCCTCGTTTTGAGGATTATATAAATCGTTTTTTATAAATTCAAACGGCTCACTGGATTCTATAACAGTGTTGTATATGAATAGTAATTCGCTTTATCTCAAAGTATGTTTGTAACTTGAATAAAGAACGCGTATTTAAATGGCGACGGAAACCAATTACTCTTTTATAATACAAAAAAAGTCTTCAGAAGATAGAGAATTCAACTATATAACGTTTCGCTTTGAAGCAACGTTGAGGTTAATTTCAGAAGAATCCCAAAGAGTCAAATAATAATAATAAATGATGCTCTATAATAGCCAGGTGACTTCAGAATTACTAACTGTCTCTCTTTTCTATTATTTAAAATTTTAAAAACTACCATGAAATAAAATAATAATATAAAATTATATGTAATGAGAAAAAAAAATCACATGGTTCAGTCTTAGATAAAATGATGTAGATTAAAACAGAACTTTAATGTAGTAATGGTGCATGAGTGCCTATGTAAAGTCATTTACAGGGTATAGTGCATCTCAGAGTATTCATTAGTTTGCAGTGTCGGTGAATGCAATTGCCATTTATAAAAATATTCGTTAGAGACAGTTTAATTTTTTCTTGTCAGCTGTAATTGTTTTTGATGAACAACTTACCAACTAGTATCCGCGACTCGAATTCATTTTTGTCAAAAATAGCAAACACTGAATGATATTTAAAAACCTCTAAAATGCTATACCATCATATGGTAAAAGTGACGAAGATTCATTGCGTCTCATGAATCCACCGTTTTTCACCAGGTATAGAACCATAAATTTCCGTATGTGAGACTGATATCATATCCCCTATACAAAAGGTAGAATAATAAACTAAATTATTTCGAGTGGGGAAAAGTTACTAAGAGAGTTTTTTTTCCCCTCTTTAATGATAGCAACATGGATAATTTTCTAATTATTATTCGCATTATACTGAAATTAATTCAGTTAAATAAATTCTTGTTTTTAAAGCAGACAGAGATTATTTTGTAACAGTGTCTTATATGTTTAAATCATCGTCACCTGAACCAACACACCACACTCTCAACTTTCATACCACACACAAAAATGACAGACATTCGATGGCTATCTTGAGGTTGAAGCTATTTGGGCATCGACGATGGTTTTTAATGGCAGTAAATCCAAATACAAGGTATCTTAAACTTATGATCCTTCCGACATAGAAATCATCATCTTACAAACCTATCTCCTGTTGATATGGCGTGCAAGGAGCTGACAGATCAAATGCCCTCCTCATTATCTGATTACTGATCAAAATAACCTGATCGCTCATAAACTAACCGCATTATTATTTTAAAATGGGATATAACTATAATTAGAATTAAAAAAATAATCACAGTTATGCCAGTGAAGGCTTCGCTATATAAAGTAGAATGCGTCCTATGAACAATTTCTTTAATTTTTTTGATAGATTTTTTTCGATTACAAACGATTTAAAAATTACATTTATTTTCATAATTCGCGTTTTTTTTTTCTATACAAAGATATATAGACACCAACGTACCTCAAATAGATCAATTCATGATGTTGACATATCTTGTTTACAACTCAGTTCTTCCCATTCACACAAGTTTAGGGAAAATGCACCGTCAGATGTAAGTATGGGTAGTGGGAAAATGTACTGTATAGAGAAGAGTGTAAACAGGGTCATTCAGAAATATATAATTCCTTTAAATATGATCAGAAGCTTTTTCCACTTTGAAGAATAAAATACAGGTTGTTTCAGTGAACTGTTTCAGAACTTCTAAGAGGGGTAGGGTACATCCTGACAACTCGAAGTCATAGAGCAATGTGGGTACGGAAATGCTTTCCTGAAGCGGTGTTGCACACAGAAGGAAAAGAGACCGTAAATGAGAAATCGTTTAAATAATACATGAAAATAAGCAAAAGGTACATGGATTAAAGTAAGTGTTCGAAGTTTCTTCCACGGGCTACAATGCACGCCTCACATCTCCGACGCATGAACATCCGAACATTATGGAATACTCCAGGCATATCTCGAATCTCTCCGGCAGCTACTGCGATTCTTGCAACGAGCTCCTCAGCAGTGTCAACAGGGGTGTCATAAACTAGCGATTTCATATGACCTCAGAAATAAAAATCAAGACATGATAAGTCGGGTGACCGAGCAGACCAACACACGGGACCCCCACGTCCGATCCCCCATTGACCAAATGTGACATCCAAGTAGTTACGAACATCTCCGCTATAATGGGCAGGGGCTCCATCGTGTTGGAGCCACATTGTCTGTTGCGTCGATGCAGAAATCTGTTCATCTCTCAAAAGTTGTGGCAATACTTGCTGCAGAAAGAGCAAGTACGTAGGTCCGGTTAGACGACCCGGTAACAGGTAAGGTGATCTCCCACAATACCGGACCATACATTGACCGAAAATCTATTCTGTGTTGCATGACGTCGTATTGCATGCGGGTTCCAGACCGCCCAGATATGGTCGTTATGCGTGTTGAAAATTCCTTCCCTTGTGAAGAATGCCTCATTGGAAAACAACACTTCAGCAGGAAAAAGGGGATTTGTAGCACATTTTCCCAGGTACCACTGTGGGAAAGCAATACGAGGTACATAATCCTCCGGTTTCTGTGTCTGGATACGCTGCACGTGAAACGGATGCATGTCTTCTGCTTGGTGAATCCTCCAGACGCTGCAATGGGAAACCCCGACTGCGTTTGCTACACTTCGTGTACTCGTTCTTGGATTCCTCTGTACATGCTGCAGCACATTCTGTTCGGCGTCTGCAGTCCGTGTTGTTCTTACCCTGTCCCTGTGAGCTCTTTCTAATGCACCTGTCTGAGCTAAACTCTGGTGTAGTCTTGCAAAGAAATTATGACTGGGAATACGCCTCGTCGGATATCGAGTGCGTATCAAACGCTGTGCGGCTGGCCCACTACAATTTGCAGCCCCGTACGCCAAATGCATATCGGCTAACTCTGCGATCGTGTAATCATCCATCCTACTAATTTGGCGTTCTTGTGCGAAATGAAGATTCCTTGCATGAAAGCTCGGACTTTTCGCACAACGCCATCTACCGCGTCTGGAAAGCATTTCTGACTGCCCATGGGTATATGAATTTGGTTCGTCAGGATGTATCCTACCCCTCTTAGAAGTTCTGAAACGGTTCACTGAAACACCCTGTATATATCTTCCCACATTCGCAACTAGAAAATAAATGAATTTCAAAATAATCCGTAATTTTATGATATATCTTAGATTTCAGTACGGACAATCGAACATATATTATATATGCTTTATTACGTTCAATAATTATGCCTGAATAAATTGAATTTTTTTGTGAGTGTTTTTTTTTTTTTTTTTTTTTTTTTTTTTAAATTTTATTTTGTTTTGAATGAAAATGGTGATGAAAAATGCGAATGTGACTTACAACTTGTCGTTAATTTGATCCAAAAATTTTCAGCGCAGAAATCTAGGATACAAACTATTGAAATCATAATTAGTCTTTTTGAATTATACTTATTTTTTGCCCTTAGTAAAGTTTTTCCCGCCCAACCACGACGAGTTCCCGCGTTTCACAACGGCCCGGGTTCTCCGTCCTGTTAATTAGTCTATCGGTTCATGTAATGTAGATGTGGCCAAATGCCTGTCGGCATAAATAAAGACCAAGCGCCGGATTCTAGGCTATAGATTTAATTATATTATGTACAGGGGTTAACTTTTGAGGAATATACAGCCTGGTGGGTCAAGAATGAATTCTAATCCATCAACAAACACTACTGGACATGGAGTCCCCAACTGTTCTCTCCTTGCTTCTTCACATCCCCTCCCTCTCTTTTCCTCCGGTCAATGCTCTCCGGGGGCGACCTTGGAACCCGGGATGCAAAATTTGGCCGAATATCGCCATGTGAAGTGAGAAAACCATGATCGATCCTTACTCCATTCGCTTTTGATTTCGGCGGAAAAAAAGGAGAATAGACTTCACATTCCCTATTATCAGAAATAAACAATAATAACAATTTTGTTCTACGTAAAAGGACATCAGAAATAAACAATAATAGAAAAATTTTTTAATATACGAATCAATGAAAAAGCATGTTTACTCTTTTTTGTTGATTCACGTCTATAGTTTGAATAATATGATTAACTACAGTAAACCATTTAACTGCACAGATCCTTAATTTTAAAGAAGCGACCACTTTTCGACAATTCTACTTCATTAAGGGGTGAGAAGCGGAAGGATGTGCGAAATTTCAGGAATTTACTTATTGTTAAATATAAACATCTCTCCTTTCATTTTTCTTCTCACCCCTATTTTGTCTAATTAAACTCATCCTAACACATGCGCAAAAGCGTGGAGGGTTTTAGAATTCATTACAAACAATGCATGTTTATCTATTGTTTATAGATCAACTATAACGCCGACATTTCAAGAAATATGCGCAGTTATTATTGAGAGATTGACGGAACATAAATTAATTCACCTTTTAAACGGGACATATCCTCAGCGTTATATGAGAACCTTCTGTATTTGATTTATAACAATTTGGTGAAAAATCTTAAATTGGACAAGAAGAAGATTAATCGATGGAAGTAAAAGTCAAATTTATTTATTTTTTAATGACATTCTGTTTTACAGATACATGGTTTCGGTACGATCTTGGATACATTTAATGTCCATCAAGCCCGAGCACATGGATAGTTTATTATGGAATTTTTACTGATTCACTGCCCCCACTGGTTAGGAACCCAGGTGACTTAATGGCAAGGTCTTGGCTTGAAGACTGAAGATTCGACATTCAGTTCCAACAAAGAATTGGTAGTGTAAATGCTTCTGGTGTACTGTTCGCTTTAAAATCTTGAGATTGCCACTTTTCGACGATTCTATCTCCCTAAGGAATGAGACGCGGGAGAATATGCGCAATTCCGGAATTTACTTTATATTCAAATGTAAACATCTCCTCCTTTAATCTTTCTTCTCACCCCTATTTTGTCGAATTAAACTCATCCTAACGCATGCACAAAAGCGCGAAGGGTTTTAGAATCCTTTGGAGAAGAACATTTGAATCCCTCGGAACCAAATGTTCTCTTGTTATGTGGTGCGAAAGCTAGGTCAGGTGTCATCGAAATTCAACTGGAGTTCAAAATTACAAGGTCCGTCCCAAAATAATCCAGTGTTGCTTTAAAACGAGATATTACAATGGCTAAGCTCCCAAATTCTCATGAAGTTGAGATAACGGCCTCAAAATGAAAGATGATGATAAGAATCTGGTTGCATTTCTAAATAAAATCATTCTGAAAAATGGTGACTAATAGGAAAAATATAGTAAGCTTATATAATGTGCAAGATATGGAAGAATTCCTCGTTTCTAATTTCATATGCATCCGAAATGGAAGATATTTAATTCCCTCTTTTAATTCTCTCAATACTGTAAGGGCCCAAACATCCGGTCAACGGAATTATTGTGGGCACCTGTTATGTTTCACTGTTACCAAGAATTTTTTTTTCTCCTTTCGTTAAGTATGATTGATTGAATATTTGTGGCGTGTACTTTATTTGTTAGAGAAGTCGCCCAGAAGAAAATAGGTGATAAGGAAGTTTCCTGAAAACTCTCAAAGAATGTTCGAGGAACATGCTTTTGCTTAGTAGTTACTAATTAAACTGAATACTCTTTTTTATATTAACCATTTAAGAGGACGGGCATTGCAGTTTTTGAGGAAGTAGGGAATACTTCCTTTCCTTGAAAGAGAAACCCCGGCGTTCCAATATTCTGAAGCACCTGATCTCGAATGATCTTAGGAAAGAGAGGGTTAATTTCCATACGAGAAGTTCAAGAGAGAATATTTGATCCTTCATGGATATATCATGCAACAGGCCTAAATACACATACACAAAAAAAAAAAACCTTTCACGGAATTAGGTCTCGAAAACGCGTCTCTTCGGTTATGACGCCCGGATATCGGCACGGGAGCACAGTGGCCGCATGACTAAACAAAAACAGGTGGATTTTTTTTAAAAAAATCATACAACTATTTTAACACGTGGACTGAAATTTAACCATAAAATTAAAATAAAAAACAACTCGAAAATCACAGCGTGTTCTTAACTCAAAACAATAATGACTCAGAAATCAAATATCTTACGATGCGATTCATTTGTTTTGTTATTGCAACCAATAAAACCTCAGTGGATCGATTTAACGAGCGTGTTTGCAAAGAGTCATTTCAGGTCTAACGATTCATCGCAGGAATTACAAGTTTGTCCTCGATTCCGTTCTTGTCGCAGCAAACAGAATTCTTCTCTCCAGGTGGTTACACACACACGATTTTTATGCCCATTCTCCTACCTGAGCGACGATTCTGGAGAAGGAATGTCACGATAGCAATCGTTTTGTTTCCATTTACCAAGGAGCAATTACCTTTCTCTTTAAAGAGCGTTTAGTGGACAGAAAGAAAAATCAAATCTGTGCTTTTTTTTGTTTTGTTTAATGAGAATTTTTGGTTTCTGTGGTGAACTGGATGGCAGATTATTGAAAAGTATTTCAACGCGGTCGTTATTGAAACTTTCATCCCTTTCGTTTTAAGGATATCCCAAAAATGTATGTATTCTTTGAATAATTATTGCACAAACAACTAATAATATACATAAACGTTTCATAGTTGAAATTTATAGAAACATGATTCTAATTAATGAAGACAATTAATTTTCATGATTTTAATTAATGAAGACAATATTTTTTTCCCCATTTTTCACAATTATTATTTTACTATTTAAAAGATACCTTCTTTTTATCATAAATAATAGCTTGGCTACGCGGCAAATAATGATTTGGCAACTGTGAACTTAAAAAGAAGCTTCCAGTGCAAAAAGGTTTGCCAAGATGTGTATTAACTGGTTTGGTTTAAAACAAGTGATGTTTACCTGCATCTGACACATAAATGAATTATACCAAGAATTTGACATAGTACATTCACGAATAAAACAACATGATATGCATTCATGACACGATATGAATATGAACCCATCAAGCATTAAATGTATGAAGAAACTTGCTAGTATGTATATCAAATAGTTTAGATAAAAAAACTGGCAATGTTTACCTGAATTTACAACATAGATGCATTATACCAAATATGTGACATAATACATTCATGAATGGTATACTACGACACAATTTCATGATACAACATGAATGTGTTATATATATAAACCCATCAGATATTATTTGTGCAAAGAAACTTACCAACATGAGTATTTATTGATTTAACAAAATGAGTATTAGCTAGTAAAAATATTATTGCATTAAATGGAAAAAAAATAATAATAACTAAAATTATAGAATTAAATTATAAGCCTTTATTTTTACGAAAACGAAGACTGCTGAATTTTTAACCCGAGAAAGAAATCCATTATCATAATGAGTATATGCATCTAGGAATTTAACATTTCACACAAGGTTAAACTCATAACATAGGATTCAAAATCCAAATAATCCATAAATACATTTTCCGAGTTTTGTATTTTTCATTTATTTCAAACGAACTGAAATTATTTGATTAAAAGAGCAATGCCGGTGCTAAGGCACGGGGCATTTAAAAAGAAATAAAAATTAAACACTTCTTTACCAATACACACTTAGATATTCCCATGCATAGCCAAATATCATGATTTTGATAAAAAAAATTTTAATTAATGGAACAATGTAATGTCGTGAAACAATTTTCAATTGCATTCAGGACCGAATGTCAGACGAATACATTCATTTTGATTCGACAAAAAAGCGATCTAATCTCGTAGGTTTCTAGGCGATCATCTAATGATAAAAAAGGTCTTGAGAACGATACTTCAAAAAATAAATTTCTCACTGCCATTTTTTTTATATTTTTCAATTACATTTACAACTATTATTAAAGTCTTTTTTTTACAGTTCACTAAATTATTAAATTAATTCAACAATAAATATCAACAAAATTTTAATTTCTCCCAAAAATTAACTTGTCAGGAACTTTGATGTGCGTTCCCTTGAAATCGATTCATATCGTTATTTGTTGCTTGCACATTTTAATGGTCACCATAGACCATTCTTCAATATAAATAATGTCAGCAAGTATTATTTTAAAACAAAAACAAGAAAAATTTGTAAACAGAATAAAATCTATCACTTTTTTTTATAAATTTTTATTTTTATTTTCATGAATTGACATAATGTTTAAGGCTAACAAAACACCATTATAATCTCATTAAAGGAGATACTTCAGGATTTTAAAGAATCTATTAGTTCCATAGTTTCTTTTTAGAATAAAATTTTAAATGCAGAAGATAAAACATAAGCTAAAATAGCATTCAAATCATCCCAATGTAAAACGTTTAGAGTGCCATCTATTGGAGTAATCCAAGACTATTTTTAAAGGAATGGCAGTATTAAATTAGAATTATTAAAAAATAGTATTATATGGTTATTTTCTGAATTTTTATACCAAAAGACTTTTTGAAAACAGCTCATTAAGGGAATTAAACGGCAAAATAGAAAATGGATATCATACTTTGCATAAAAAATTTACAGTTAAGCTTCTTATTTTTCGTTAACATTATTTAAAAATAAAAAATCATGACAAAAATTACTAATATATTTATGTTTATTCCATAATTGATGAATGGAGTTATATTATTATTTTGAATACAAAATTGAATCATAAAAAATTGGAACAAGAGGTAATATTCAAAAATGTGTTAATAAGACTTTATAACAATGATAAGTTCTCATTTCTATCGGTAGATGGCAGCGCGGCAATATTACAGCAGTAGCACTTAAAACGATAATTATCAGAATTAATTCAGTTTTATAATACAACTAATAATCGTTTATTTTATTTTGATAGAATAAAAGCGATCAAAATTAAAGGAATGAAACAGTGCCAAAAACAAATATCAAATAATTAATTTCCATTTACAACAACACTGCTAAATCTTTGTTCTCCACCGTCAAAATACTTTCAATAAATATTCTCTCCCAATCCGAATTAATTCCGCAAAGAAATACGTTAACAAAAAAAGATCTCGCAATACATGTACGGAAGTTTAATATATTATTTAGTATATTTCAAGAGAAAGTTAAAATTTGTGATGTTTATCTTTACTTAGAAATACTTTACTTATTCCGAGTATTTAAATAGTCATATAGTAGTAATAAATTTTTACTTCATTGTAACATATACAATTTATGTAAGAAAACTTTTAATTAAAAAAAATGGATCAATGTATTTATAAGTTGAAAGATTTTCAAACAATTTTATGTATTAACACTTAAAGCAATTGGATTCTAAGACAAACATATAGCAAGAATTTTTTTTTGTATGTGTGTTGTGTGTACTTTACCCGCCTTTCTTTGATGACTTTTATGAATGAACAAAACCAAACGGACGATGCAATAAGAAAAATTATTTTAAACGGGAATTATCTCATCTAGGTTTCAGCATACTATATATATATGACACTTTTGAAAATTTCTAACTTCGATTTATTCCATTCCACTTGTTCACATCGCGATGCAATTGCAAAGGAGAGTAAAAAGAGACCGAAATTTTTCCTTCAGTCATTTTATAATGAGACATTTACAGTTATTTCTTTAACACGTGTCAATTTAGGTAAGGAGATTTTAGTTATATTTAAAGATATGTACTAAGCATTAAAGAGTTTTTATCGCTTCTTTCGGAGCGTGAGAAACTGCTGATTAAAGAAAGCAGTTTTACTGAGCAGGTGTAAGATAAATTAGATAAAAAAAGAAAGAATTGGATCAGTAAATAAGAGGCCATTTTAGAATGAAGTTAGTACGGGTTAAATTAAGATGAAAATTAGGAAATTAATTGGGTTTTAAATTAGATTTGTGTGTGTGTGTGTGTGTGTAACATTATTTGTTGTGAAGCAGAAATGCAGCAGTGAAGATACTTACTATTTCGTGACGTCGTTTTATTTCATTTTTAAGAAGCAGGCATATGTACAAACGATGAGCACACAGAGCGACACAGAAAAGGAATGAGGGAAAAAAAACTCTTGGACATTTTATCCCTGGTCTTATATAACCTATGATAGTGCTAATATATTACGAGATTTCGATAGGTATTTTTGTTACACGCGCGAAGAAGGCAGGGGAAATACAGGGAGATTTTAAAAGAATTTGCCTCATCAGCGGTATTTTGCCTCTTCACGCGGAGTGTGGGAAAGTTATTTTAGCTGATTCTGCAATTTAACAAAGCTTCTCTTGAATTAATTAAGTAGAGACAGTGGAATTGGATCACGAAATAAGAGAATATTTTAGAATAAAGTTACTATGGGCTAAATTAAGATAAAATCTTGAAAATTAATTAAATTGAAATTAGATTTAAAATATCATATGTATATATATATATATATATATATATATATGAAACTTTTGAATTAAACGCCAATTTATGATTTCATCACGGGTAACACATTTTGTACAGAGATGAAGCGATGATAAAAAAAAAATGTCAAACAAAAATGAATGAGAAAACTCACTGTTTTGTTCTTAAGATCGGAGGTGACGGAGTGAGAGCGATGTCTGAGCATCTCGAACATCTTGGACACCGCTCCTCGACTGTCAGACCCGGACCTTGGCCGATGGGGTTCCACCAGAACATTGTTGTGCGCAGGGGGAGTGCTATGGGTTGCTAACGGTGATGTGGGGCTGACTACAGTCGACCTGGATAAGGAACCGCCCGAAGACATCATACTGGATCTAAAAAGAAAACAGACATAATGAAGATAAGATAAATGATTTTTTTACAATGTAGATAACGCAAATATAATATTAACTATTTAATTTGACAATATATGAGGTGGAGAGTTTGCAAGAGGTTACAATCCTGGCACAAACTGAATATATTTAACTACAGTTCTACAGCGTTAGCAAAAATAAGTTTTTCTAATTCAGTTTGTGCCAGTATTGTAAAATATTGGTCCAAATGCGATAAAATTTGAATTACAGATAATTCAAATGATGCGCTTTATGTATATTGAATAAAAAATTTTAATCACAAATTTCACCAAGAATAACATACTATAACACACTGTAGCACTATACTTTAACATTTATTTGAATATAATGAAAATGTGAAGCATCATTTGAGTTACAACATATGCCTGTTAACATTATTATTTGGATAAAAAGGAGGATTCTGTGCGAACATTAGTTACTTCTCTGCATATCATGCCTGCGTTGCAAAGAAAGCGCTGCCTGTAAAATTGTTCTACCAGAATTTCACTCCAAAAATGAACTATACCATTATAAAATACCTGTAACATTGTAAAAATTCTTTAAAAATAGTAAAAAAAATTATAAATCATAAAACATTTTATCATTAAAAAGGATATTTTAAAATTTTATAATGTAAAAATCATTTTTGCACAGTAATATTTTTGGAATGTTATCGCACCCCCCCCTCCCCAAATCGTACACTTTTAATTAATTAAAATTAAAAAAAACGCTTACCAAACTTTTAGTTGAGAATCTAAACCATATTCCAAATTATATATGCCAGATTTAGTAGTTCTAGATTAAAAGATCTCGCATAAAGTGCTATAGCACATATAATTAGTACATTTATCTTTATTACTAATACAATATTTCACGTTGTTTTCACGTTGCTCTTGATTCGATTATAAAGATCAAGACAAATTCTATTTTAATGTATGTGTAATGGGAACTTTTAGTTTTCCCAAATCTCATTAAAATGGCAGAACAAAGAATTTATTTCGTTTCACTTCTCATATGAAGGAATTCCCCATTTCATGACAGAAAACATGTCGGTTTGGATTCTATTTTTGGATGAGAAGCCTATCTTCAAAAATATTTCCAAGTTGGAGGATGAATGCTAAACATCCGCATTCCATATACTTTCTTTCAAAGAAAATCAAAACTCTTTCAGCGGAGCTTCAAAGGAATGTTAAGATCCATATCACACCACTGGCGGCAACGTTCTTTGAAGTGGGAATCGAAAACAAATAATGCAAATAACAAATACTGGAGTTTTCACTGTAACAAATGTTGGTTGTGTCGAAAAGTAATCATTTTTGTACATAGTTTTTAATAATAAATTGGGTTTTTTTTTCTTCCCCGATTGGTATAAGGGTTGACCGCCGAAGCCATAAAAAAAGAATAAATGTTACGAGTAAAATAAATTTATTATAAAATCCTATGATGAAAACAAATGCTGAAATAAATATGCAATATTTTTGTTACACACTTGAACCTACCTAATCATAAAACATGCATGAACAATTATAATAATCTCACAATTACAATAATCTTAATGAATGCTGTAATTATTTCTAAATGCAAATGATCTTTTTATGCAACAATGTGTGTCTGTGTTTGTTATAGTTATCGCAAAATGCTTATATTTAAAAAATTCAGTATTAATACTCTTGAATTTTCAAAAATTGGTGAAATTTGACAACATGATCAGAAAAAGAATACCATTATTTATTTATATATATATTTGGTAATGCTTAGTTTGAAATATTTTAATTTCCCTTAGAAAAATTTAAAATCTGAATCAGAGTTTCGCAATATAATTTTTTTTTAATCTATGAAATGAAAAAAATTCATTACTGAAAATTTTTTAACCGAATATTGAGGAAATTTATCGTGCTGCCATCTATGAAGAAACTATTTAAACAATTTTAATATACCCAGGGGAAATAATTGCGGTAAAAATCACCACGTTTATACAATTGCGAAGGGATAATAGGGGGAAATAGAGAAGTTATTATTAAACCCAAAACACTCTTCCAAAATAGTTCTTTATTTTGCGGGGGGGGGGAGAAATGAAAAAGAAATTTGATTGTATTGGTGCTATTAAGACATTGGGGGGGGGGGAAGCTATTTTCTTCTTCAGAAAATAAGATAGAATAATTTTTAATAAGAAGAATTTTTGTACAGTAATAATCAGCTTTTCTAGCTTATCAAAGATAGCAGAGCCTCTGATCTTACAAAATAGATGTATAAAAATTACTATATTTCGGATGTATCGACTACGAAAAGGCTGTATTACTTTTCTAAATGCCTAATACAAAACCGTTATATTTCTTCCTATAATCGGATCAGAATGCATTACTTTCTTAAATTTATTCTGAGAATAATTCGTCTTTAAGGCTGATTCAGAATCGATGGCACACCATTCCCGATCTATCCGATTTGAAAACAAGAATTCTATTCTATGAAATCGCAAGGCAGAGTATAAAGAAAAATTAGTAATTAAAATATGCATCGGATTAAATAAAACGGAAAGACTGTATAATGGGAAAACTAGAATATAAAATATCCTAATTAATTATTTTAAAATAATTTGTTTTCGCTTACAGTAAGACATTGAAACTGATTACAGAATGTGATGATTTATCAAATAATTCAGATTGAGAAAAATTCGGATAGTATTTTCATGAAATAGTTTTCTGTTTGGATAATGAGAACACCCATAGAAGAAATACAAAAAATAACGACACATTACAGCTTATTGACACCCATATATGCTAAAGCATTAATATGAATAACATCAAATTCGCCAGGATACCCAGGAATGTATTGTATTTAGACTGTACTATACTGAACCGCACCGCTATTATAACAAGTACATTCTTACACACATGCAATCTAACTGTAATGTTTAAATTTTGCCACATAATTTTTGCCTTTTAAAATATTTCTTATTGGAAATATAATATAAAAAGAATGATGTAATTCAGCCTAAAAAAGAGCTAAATGCAAAACAGCGCTATTTTTATGATTAAATACACACAATAAGAAATTTCATAATTGTTCATCCTTTTTCTGGATTTTTGGTTATTGGGACATTTTATTGGACTTGAAAACGAATTCATCAAATTGTAACGAAAATTTGTTGTGAATCGGCACTTTTCAATGATTCTTCACCGCTTGTATAAAGAACCAACTTAAAATGTTTCTTTATCATAACATATTTATTTAATTTATCTTGTGTCGTTTTTTCTAAAGATGTAATTTAGCAATTAATTTTTCCGTTTACTTATTACCGTGATAAAGTTTTGAAATATTGTATACTTACGCTTTCTTGATTACAATACATTATTTTAATAGTTTCAAGAAATTAATCAGCAATTAATCGATAAATTTTATTACATTTTAATTTAAAACTACATTCAACATTTGGTATAAATTTTTAAGTGGTGCCGAAAATTCCTTAATATTTATAACGATGAATAGTAAATTAAAGATTAACAAGCAGAAAATAAATAAAATAAAAATAATTACTAGTATAATTTAATGATACTTTTATTTTATTGGTATGCTAATAAGTATGTTTTAAAATCTAATTTTTAAAAATTTATTTTTCTTTCGTTCTCATTGCTAATCCTTTCTTTGACATAAAAAGCCAAGATAAGATAAAATAATTTTCATAGTGAGAATATCGTAAAAAAAGTTCATTCTTCCTTTTCCTAAGAAACTTATAAAATTGATTTAGGCTTTCATTGTTTTCTATGAAAGATTTTGAAAAAAAAGTAAAATCCTTTGTCTGGTATTATTTCGAACTAATTACAAATTAAAAGAAACATAATTTGAATTTTCCTGACTAGAATACTTCAGAAAAAAGTAATGATAGTAAATATATATATATATATATATTGGTAGTATGCATATCAGGAATTGGGATTAAAAATATTATTTTTATTCCATAGACAAATTTTAATTGTGAATTATGAAAATGATTGAATTATGTTTATATAAGGGAATGTTAATTCATCTTCTATTAACGTTCTTTTTTGATACACTTTAATGTTTTTTTTTTTCTTTCACGTTCTGAAATTCAGTACACCAATCATATCTAAAATTCTTTTTTTTTCCTTTCATCTTCTTTAACAGTAATACATATAAGCACATTTCAAGGGACAGAAATAACGAATTAAATACAAGTTTCAAAAATTTATATAAGTTACAGCCAGTTTCGAAAATGTAAATAGCGATTTAAGTTACAATATCCAAAAATATATCATAATTCAATTTTTGAATGAGAGAAAATAGCATCTAAAGGACATTTCTTCTTCTTCTTTTTAAATTTGGAAATAGAAAAAAAAAATCTTCAGTTTTAAAACTAACATCAAGAAAAAACAGCTCCACCGCATGGCGAGAATTGTAATAAATTCATAAGATTTGTGACACAAAGGAGTAAACATTTATACATGTGACTAACTTATAAAGCCTTTGTAAATAGTTAAAAAATAAATTAAATACTTATTCTTAATATTTTTTGAATGACATAGATTCAAGTTGTTTTTAAAACCTAAATGTTTTTCAAAGAATTTACTATTAGTATTCTTGTTGTTGCTGTTTGTTTTTAGGGCACATCTAACTATGTTGCGTCAAAATCTAATTCATTGTAAATCACACAGGAAAATTAATATAAGAATGGATACAATTTTGATACTTATATGGAATTTTATCAAAATATGATCAAGTTAGTGAATTGAATATCTCTCAAAAATGAAAATATATTTGAGTGTGGTTGTTTCTTGTAGTTGACATTGTGCATTTAAAAATATGGTTTGCTTTTAAAATGTTTGTATTAAGTAGGGCATGCTTATGGTTAAAACGGAATTACATTTACTGCAGAATTAGAATGCAAAAAGAACATATATATCGAATATAATTATTTTAATTAATTAATATTAAATGTCATAATCTTTAATTTTTTAACCTATACTTTGCTATTGTGGGTCTTTTTAATTGTCCACAACAGGTGGAATATCTAAAAGGAATCTCACATGAATCACATGAATACTGTTAACAGATTATAATTTTTTCATGTCTTGTGCGTATAAAAATTTCGAATGCTTTTTCATGGTCTCTTTCTGTCTTTAGCCTCGGTGTGTTGATAGCCTAATCGTAGTTTAGCAAAGAGCTGTAAAATCGCCTTATCGTAATATTACACGGTATATAAATCACAATTTCGTTTTGTCAGATAGAATAGCCTTATTACATAACTACCAATACAATTGAACTATTATGTAACAATAAAAATAAATGAAAATTCAAATTGAATTCATTTCCTCATTAAAAGATATCGAAGTATTTCTTACATAATGAAAGCCTGGATAATTACAAAATGCAAGTATAATTTATAAGATTAGATCATTTCAATTAGGTGGAATTTTTGAGCCGGCTACGTCACAAAGACACCTTTTCATCCAGACAAACATTCGGTAACTAAAAATAGAATGGCAGACTTTCTTAAAACAAATCCATTTTAGAAGCTGATCATTAGCTCAGGCGAAATAAAACATCTGGACAGGATAAACCATTTCCTTATGTATCTTATTTGCATAAATACGTCTAAGATGATGTTTTTTTTCCGAGTAAATCTGTTACTAAAGATATATTTAAGATTAACTGTATATGTTTTATAATAAATTAGATATAGATATTATCCATATTTCATACACTAATAATGATTATAGTGTAAATAATTGGGAATGAATTTTGAAGGAAAATAAGTTATAATAATTTAAGTGAGTGGGTAATTATGTTCCGGAGGTTTAAATAATGCCTTTTTTTCCTATACTAATGCATTAATTAATTAATTTACCTCAGCTATAGAAATGTTCATTTCATACACTAATGGTAATATTGAAAGTAATTGGGAAAGAATTTCGAAGGAAAATCAATCTTAATAATTTAAATGGGTGGGTAATGATGTTCCGTAGAGGATTCATAAAATAATGACTTTTTTCCCATACTAATGTATTAATTAATTAATCTATCTCAGTATAGCAATGTTTCTAATTACCTCCTGATTTGCTTCTTTCTAAATGATTATTACGGGGTAAATGGTTACATATATTTCGGCTTCTGATCACAATAACGAATTAATTTGAAACGATAAATTATTCCTTAACGCCTCATGATTTATTTTACCGTCTGTTTTCAAAAAACACAAAATACTGCTAATTTTACTAATTTTCAATAAAAAAATATATTCTATTTCCGGAATATCGTATATAAAATATTATAATTATTTAATACTTCAATTTAAAATAATTTATGATAATTTTGTCGACGATTTTGTTGGGAAGAGGCAAGAAAGGTATCTTTATAAAATTAGAAATGATGGAATATTATGAGAAGGAACTATTTAAGAAATTCACTCTAAAATGAGTGAAGACAAATAGTTCAATTTAGTGAGAGCAAACAGAGCTCCCATTTAAAAAAGAAAATTTCAATACAACATAATATGATATCCTTTAAAATAACCTTGATTTGCTTACAGATTCTGAATCTAACCTCTATGGCTATTAATCAGAAACCTATGAAACGTCGATTTAAAGAATTAAATCTTCCGAAATATTAAGATAATAAAAATGTTTAACTGGAGAATTTTTTCATAAACAAGGTGCTATAACTAAATTTTTAAGTTATTCAGAACATTCTATAGCTGAAACTAAAATGAAAATAGATTGAAAAATTTGTAAATAGACAATTTAAAAAAATGTGCTGAAAAAAACTCCTCAAAATGTTTCAGGTGTTTCCGATAGAGGGCGCGTTCCAGTCAAAATGCTTGAATAGACACGTCAAGTTAAATTAATAATTGTAAGATATTTTTAACATTTTAAAACTTTATAATATTTTTAAATTTTTTTTTAACATTTTGAAGCATTATGACAGAAACAAGAATGATAATTGTGGCTCTGCAAGTCAAGAAGGAAACAATCTGATTAGCATAAGAAATGGAATGTGAGTTCCATTTCTTATTCTAATCAGATTGGGACGTAGATGGAAAGTGGATTCTGGACATAAAAAGGAGATCGAATTAGTAGCATTCTTTCAATTACGATGGCTCCCGATACATAATATTAAAAAATATTGGCAATATTGTACATTATAGTAAAATAATGAATAACATAATAATAAACATTATTGTTCAATGGGATATTCTATTTAGGATATGGAGCATTTAAGATTTAACTTCGTCTAGTAGTAATGAGATTCAATCGGACATTTCTCAAAAGAACTTTCGTCAAAAAATTCCCCCTAAAATATAATACACACTCACAATATCGGTATAGAAGCCAGCATTCAATCATCTTACTCATTCCATTTTTAACATCATCTCCCCATAGATACAGATAATTAGATAGACAGACAGAGACCCTTACGCAGACCTGGTCTAAAATTTGGTACCTGTCTTCTATTGTAAAATAATAAATTATTACCCAAATGTTTCATCGTTTTTTAAGTTATCGTGTTTTTATGTACAAAATGTATTTTTTTAAAAAAAATTATTCTGAAATTTGACACAAGTTTACAATTTTAATGATGAAATTACTTGTTTAAATTTTATTTACTACACTTTACATTTTCAAGCTACCGTAAAATTACATACATAGACAAATTAAAAAAATTCTCTATTCGGACTTATATCTAAAACACGACCATTTATAAAAACCTATAAGTCCAATTTTTGGCAAATATAATGCTTACTTCTCGTATATTGTAAAATAATAAATTATAACATTTATCAATTCATATAAATGTTTCAGAAATTCCACATTAATGAACAAAACCAAATAAAATATTTTTAAAAAATCATTTCAAAACTATCAATCCCGAGATCCTTCGAAAATAGATTTTTGAAAATCCAGCTTTGGATGGCTCGTAGAAAACAATGGAAATGCTAAATGATATGAATATTTCTTCTTCGCTTTTTTCGAACAGGATGGAATTCCTTGGATACAAAACCTGTTGATTTCTTCCATTTTGAACATTTTTTCTGTGATATAATTTTTGAAATATTATTATCCCCCCTGTTGAATGGTTTCCGTTCTTTAGAACCTCGACTTTCTTACAGGGTCACCACGAGATATACTACAATATTCTTAAGTACTAAAATCAGAAGAATTTTAATATATACTTGATATTTCAGTTGTCACCAATTAATAAAATCAAATTATCGTGAGAATCAATTTGGAAAAGGTCACACGGAAAATTGTGTCCATTTGAGTTCCACAATTTTAGGAAATATGTAGCGGCTCATGAGTTTGCAATATTTAGTGGGTTGAGATGTGCTATATATGCAAATATGTGCTTTTATTTTTTAAAATCTAAATACAATTAGTAATTATTTTAGTTTTTGGTGTTCCACTAAGAACTTTGTTGAAAAATTCAGGATTCAACAAGACCGTTTCGAACCACTGATATAACTTCTCAAGTTTCTCTGATTTCTCTGTTATAAATCAAAATTATACAATGTTTGGAATGGGTGGAGCTAATAAATAGCACGCTCAGATCACAGCCCTTAACGAAGCAACAGTTATTATAAAGGACATTAAAAAAAGAGAATTCTTGGACATTAAAATTATTTTTCCAAATAAAAAAAACATTGTTTTCAAACACAACTGTACTATATATTTCACACTTACGTTGGGAAACATAATGATTCGTTTACGCCGAGTTTATGTGAGTTTGTTGATATTTGGAAAATCAGTCACGAAATAAATAGTGACAATTAATAACAACAACAATTTTAAATAAAATCTTTATTGGTGTTATACAATTTGCAGAGTTCGACTAAGTGAACATACAAGCCGAAATTATTAAATTTCGCTTATTCTCTTAAAAATATAAATGACTTATGATACAAGTGACAGATAAGCGTAATGAACAATAAAAAAAGACCTTTTGAATGGAAGGGATAAATAAAAAAAAATAGAGGTTGGCATTCATTTTAAAAATTATTCAATTTCAGCTGAGAACGAATGATAAAGCAAATAAAAATTCGTGACTTTTTAATTCATATTTCTGTTTGATAAAAGCAAACAAATGCTTATTTTAATGCAACAGAAAATATTTGTTATCGTTACTCTTTAATACACAACTGCCGTCTTCTGACCAGATTCCATTGTGTTATCTACAGCAAGTTTATGGGTGAAACCTGACAGGAAATCATTCGGATCAATCCCTCTGGTGAGATTCTAAATAATTCAATACAAGGAGTCAATGCAATATCCCGAAGGCATTCTTATTTGACTGCAAAGGTAAAGTTCAATTATTAAAGTAATGAAGTATAACTCCCTAAGTAATGAAGTGTAACTTGAAAGCTACATTCTACGATTTAAACATTTTTCAAAATTTAAGAGGAAAATATTTTTCAACTTAAATAGAGATTTAAAAATTTAGCACAGACTTTTTGAAGTTCGATCCAGCGTGAGAAGATTTAAACCCAGGGCCAGCCATATGAGGGGAAAATTACATTTCAAGAAGTCACAAATAGATCTGTTTTCTTGGCTAAGAAGTAATTCTGGTAAAGAAATGGCTTGGAATTGAAATAAGTTACAATTCAAACTTCAAATGCGGAAAAAAGTTCCTGAGCAAAGTACACAGTCTTGCAATGAAATTGTTGAAACGGTGAAATTTGTTGAAGAACCGTGTGTTTATACAAATATGACCTACTCAGAAAATGATGAAAAAACAAATATAATCAAGACAGTATAAATGATCCTGATTTATGGCCAAGTGTTATAATTGATAAATTTAGAATGTTTTGTGTTAAAATCGGACCTGTATAATACAAGAAGATTTTGCTAAAAATGTTAAAAGTAGATAATTTTCCATTACGTACTAATTTAAAAAAACAGCCAAACGGTTGAAACACATCTTCGCAGTTGGTTAATTTATTCAAAAACGCAAAACTCCATATTTTGTTTTTGTTGCATACTGTCTTCCCAAAGAAGAGAAAATGACCAAACTACACGATTTATAGGTGGCTATAATTGGAGAAAGCTGTCAATTGTAATCCAAGATCATAAGCGTTCTAGTTGTAAGTTTATTTCATTTATTGCTTGAAAAGAATTACTAAAACGACTAAATTTATGTTCAACTATTGATAAAATAAATGAAATTAATATAAGTAAGGAAACGGCACGACTTAAATTACTATTTCAAAGAATTGTAGATGTGATTCTATTTTTAATATGTAATAATCTTTCATTTCAAGAAACCCACGAAATAATAAGAATGTCTAATAATGGACAGTTTTTAAAGTTTAATCGAATTATTAAGTAAATACGACCCTGTGCTAATGGATCATATAAACAGAATAATAAATTCGAAAAATAGAATTGTGCATCATTTAGCACATAGGTTACAAGAAAAATTATTTCTGCTTTAGGAAATGAAGTCCTTAACAAAATTAAACACGATATGGAATAAAGATGGAAAACTCTACAAAAGCATTTAAACATCATTCTTAAATCATTATGTGACACTCGTTGGGAAGCTAAAATAGATTCGGTTAAAGCAGTGTATACACAGTTTGAGCAAACTTGTAATGCCATGGAAGAATTTATTGATGTAAGTAACGATAATACAGCGGTATCCGAAGCTAAAAATTTATTGGATGCAATACAAGAAATGCCATTTATTTTATGTTTAATAGTAGGGTTTGCAATATTGTCCAAAATTAACACTATCAATAAACTATTTCAAGCAAAATTGTTCTTGGCTCGGCTTTCAATTTAGTCATTAAAATTAAAACTGAAATCCAAAATTTTAGAACAAAATTTAACATATTTTTAGGCGAAGCAAAAGTGCTAGCACGTAATTTGAACATTTCCGAATATTTTTCTGAAAAACGAATTTAAAAAAAAAAAAGATTATATTTCCGAAGTTATAAAAAACCCAGTAGAGGAATTTAGGTATTATTTTAACACTGTAATTGATAACGTCACTGTACAAATGTAAGGAAGAAAGATTTAAAAGTATACCAAATATTATATGCAATTTCAAATTAATCACTGATATAAAAACTTTAGAAAAACATGAATGTTCCAAAAACTTTGTAAAGTTTTTTAACAAAAATGTAGATAAAAACTTTATCCAGGTAATTTATGTGCTACGGGATTTGATTTTGAATGAAAGAAATATAAATAACGCACAAGACGTATTGCAATACATCCTAAATAATAATTATAATGAGTTATTTCTAAATGTATTAACTGTGCTAAAACTTTTCTTTACGTTGCCAGTTACTATAGCAAATGCCGAGCGTTCTTTCAGAAAATTAAAATTAATAAAGAATTATCTTCGATCAAGAATGTATTCAGAACGCTTAAATGCACTTGCTATATTAAGCATAAAAAAAAAATTGCAATTTTTCTGAAGTAATTGATGTATTAGCAAAATCAAAATCAAACATTAAAGAAACATGTATTAATAACATATGTTTGGGTTTGTATATTTTATTTTTTTCACTTCACAAAAAAATTAGGGCCCCAAATGGCTTTTTGCACCCATGCCTCTTTATAGAGAAAGCCGGCTCTGTTTAAACCTGAACTATTTTGTTGTTTAGACATAATTACTTTTTTTAAAAATGATGATAAATAGGCAATGATGATGAATATAGTATGTATATGAGCGTTATATATGTTTATATGTTTCACCTTATCTATGTTTTTTTTCCTTTATGTTTTGAATATTCTTTAAAAACTAAATTAGTGCAATTATTTTTTTTAATATCAATGTTGTTACATTTTAACTGTTGAGTACAACATTATAAAGGGGAGGATTTTTACAAGATTTGAGAAGATTCAATCGAAGATCTGCGTTACGAATGAGGATGGATTATAGTTAGTCATATCACTGACTCTCCGACCCGCCCGAAGGCACGCGGATAATAAATACTGAATGACCGGACCGACGCAACAGTAACACTGGCGGGAACTGTGAGTCTTAAAGGCCAACACCGGCCACGGCACAACTCTTCTCTAAGGAAGTACGTCCCGCTATCGATGGGAGGAGCCAGACCCCCACCTTTTCGCGTACTCCCCAGGGTGGCGAGATCCAACCACCATGCCAGAAGCATCTCATCCTCATTTCGAGGTGCCCTCCTCAGGGGGGAATGAATTATGGTTAGCCTATCTTCATTCCATTACAGTGGAAAAATAAAATAATATGACAAAATAATTACCGTTAAATAATATTGTGTCCCCCCTCGCAAAGAAAAAGGGATCCTTGTATCCCTGAAATTCCCTGATTACTGGTACATTTAAATTGCAGAAATAATGGCAGAAAATTTGAAATCTATAATGGGTGTACAATAAAATATAATTTCACTTTAGTTAAATAATATTTAGTACACTCAGGTTGTAGGTAGATAATTTCAAGTGTCTACAGGAGTATTGATTTTGATGAGATATAATAATAATAATAATTTATGATTATGAAAGCTTCCTACTATGTCTTCAAATAGAAAGAAAACGAGAAAACATATAAACACAGATTGAAACAAATACAGCACACGTTGAGCTACATTTCAATACGTTCATCATTGGAATGAAAACAATTGAGATCCGACTGATCAGTTTTTTTTTATTTTATTTTTTTAAATAGGTGCGTACTTGAGAGTTGATTTTTCAGACCTACTTTGTACCCAATTTCTGAATCTAAAAATGTTCGATGGCAATTTATAATCAAGACAATCGGAATATCTACCAAAAAAAAGTTTGCTAAATTTTGAAAAAGCCAAACGATTGTTCTCAATAATGTGTTTGCTTCATCAACTGTATATGGAAATTTTCAATAAAAGATGACAGCCGACTACCATGGAATATTTTGACGATCTTTGAAAAATTAATTCCCTCAACTGCTTACTCATAGCAACTGTTTTAAAAAAGTTCCTGACAAGTCTATCCAAGTAACCGACGAGAGATAGAATAAAACACGCTAGAATATTGCTACAAATCTGTACTATTGTTGTTCAGCTTTGCTAGTTTCATTATAAGGAAGAAAGTTTTACAGAAATTTATCTTCATTGGATGCCAGCTCACTGAAATTTAGACTTAGCGACAAAAATGTTCCAGAAAATACAAGAAGAAATTTAGCAATCTCTATTAGCAGAAGAGATACAAGAAAATTCTCCAAGAAAATTCTTTCTCGATGGCTATATAAAATGTAATGTGCACACGAACAAAACTACTTTTTCAAAAATGTTAGTCACAGAGTGAGTTCTCCAGCTTTTTACTGATGACACTGTTCTGCTGTGCAGCTATTTAATTAGCGATTTGCTGCATTAATGTGTTTCTGATTAATTTCCGCAAGCAATGTCTTTGAGAAAGTTTCGACTGCTATGCTACCTGCGTTTGAATTCTTTGTGGAAATAAGCATCAGCATTTTTTATCAAGTTTTCGCACTTCTGTTACTATACATCCACCGAGCGATTTCCTTAAAAATACAAATAATTTTACCAATCAGGATAAAATATATTTTATGATGTAATTGGCACATCAAGGACTTTTCAGAACTCGTAATAGATTTTTAGAAAGCATGACCCGCCTTCTACAGGAATCGTTGGAAATTTACTTTCAGCCAGGATCTCGTAAAAATTCCAATTCTTTAAAATCCAATCTTCTTCCAAATAAAATCTTCATTCAATTTTTTAAAATTAACTACTTATTTCGTTTTGAAAATTGCCAAACAAATTTCAAAAATGAATGTTAGACATGTAGTTGATCATAAATATGTAAAGGGAAAAGAAATATGTACTCCTTACTTTTCAGAAATTAGTGGTTTCATAGTGAAGTCAAATAACTGTTTCACAGTGAAATCCATTGATATATTTTTCCTGCTTAAGTATACTAATATAAAAAATTTCTTAAAATGAAAATTGACTCTCAAAAGTCCTAAAATCTCCATTATTTTAACATGATTAATTCAGAATTTTAACTAACAGGCCATTAATAACTAAGTTAATGCATTTTAATTTTTATGTAAATTGATTATAAATTTTATCTAAGAAACCTATTTAAAAACAAATAGCCGGAATTTCCGCTTTTCTTTCTATTTTCTGATACCGGCGTTCTCGCTTAGGGTCTTCCCCGTAATCTGGGCGTTCCGGGGTCGAGTCCTGGTTTGGGCATGGTTGTTCTTCCCCTGTGTTCTAACTTTGAAGTGTGTGACTGTGTCCCCTTATAAGAAGGGGTAGTGCAAGCGAGTGTGTGTGTCATCTTCATTTGAGCCAGAAGTCAGACTTCTGCCCTCGGGTGCTCAGACGTCTTGACCCTCAGAAGCTACTGCACCCTTCTTTCCGTGGACGCGACATCATCATTCTATTTTCTGATGGAATTTGATCCTGACTGAATTTTGGTTTCACCAAGAAATCAAACATTTCAATCAACTTTTTCAACACTTCTTTTTCTTAATCTAAACAACTAAACGTTGTCATTTGTAATTGAAAAGGTTTATAATAAGATAATAAGATAATAAGGTCCATAGATTATTATTCAAAATAAATAATGCTATATATATATATATATATATATATATATTATAAAGTTGGTGATCATTTAAAGCTTAAAAAGTGATTCGCTTTCATTTAAAGATTAATTTTTTAAATATTAACATCTTGTTATCGTTTAATGAACAGAAAAGTAAGAATGTTTCAATGCTGTCAAGTTACGGAAAAAATATTGAAAACTTGTAGGGTAAGAAATGTCAAATGGTGGTCTGAATCAATGTTAAAGGATTAAAAGAACATTTTTCAGCGAATAGATCTTTCAGAATCTGTCGCTCAAAATCTGTCGAATACACATGGATATAAACGCTTTCGGGAAAATCCATATTTGGGATACGAGCATTTGTTTATTTTTATGATTCCTCTGCGTCAAATCGCCAAAAAATGCAAACAGCCCCTAACTATCTTGACATTTTTTGAGTAATGAAATTTGGCGAACTTGGAAAATGCCAAGTAAATCTATTATTTTGCGTTCTTAGCGTAATCTAAAAGTTGTGAAGTAAACCCTGAAAGGCAATCATTTTGGTATCTTATGAACAATGTAATTTGGTAAAATTTTGGCATTTTATATACAACAGAGCTTGGCAAAATCTAAGCATCTTACGTAGAATGGAGATTGGTAAAATCTTGGCAGATTATACTGAATGGAGTTTGGCAAATTAGGGTAATGTGAAATAAGCCATGTAAACCCGGGGAACCTTAAAATTTAACAAGTACACATTAAGATTCTATCGCTGGAGTCACGAGAGGGATAAATAACCTATATATCATGGCATTAGAACTGCCTTAAAATCACTCTTATATAATTTCAAAAACGAAGCATTAATTTAATTAAATTCAGCTTAAATTTTTCTTCTCATGATCCTATCAAGAAAGAAAGAGAAGGAAAGAATTTCATAAAATATTTTTTATTTCATTTCTATTTCTTCTTCATATTTTATATTTTTTATTCCCACATTTAAAGATTTTCATCGGTTAAAATGAATGATCGAAAAAAAAAATAGCATGCATATAGATGATTGCAAGAAAATAACTAATTCGACCAATTAGCTTGAAGGTTCTGTCAGAATCGTATGCTGATGACTGTAACTACAGTCAGCCCTAACCAATTTGATGGATGATAAATATTATTTTCATTTCAGAATCAGAGAAAATGAGCTTAAAGGGAATAATGGAATTTCGAGAAGATTGTCAAAAGGCGGAAACGAGGGAAATGAAGTTTGGCGGTTTCCTATTTGAAGAGCAATCATGTTTTCTTCGATAATTCTTACACGAAGCCAAGCTAAAATAAAAATAAAAAAGTTAATAAAAATAAAAAGTCTTAATAAAAATCTTTTAAATAAAAAAAATGCCTCAGAATTTTTTTTAATCAGTTATATTTTAGAAAATTAATGCAAATTTTAAGGCGATATATTAAGATTGAAGAGACACGAGACCGGAAATTTACCAATCCTGGACCGAAATACAATATTACTTCTCTTTGACACTCCAGTTTCTTGAAACACGTTTTGTTGGCCCCTAGCATTTTCCATATTCTCCTCTTTCACACTTTATACGAATATTGAGCTACTCTATGAAAATAAATTTATAAATAAAAAAAAGGCCACAAAAAGTTTACAGAACTTTTTTACTCTCATCATTGTAAAATTCACTACGAATAATTCCGCTTTCCTTTTTCACTTCATACTAACACTGAGCTAAAATACTCCGTGGTAAAGTTATCCATCAAA
>JAPMOR010027229.1:728084-800366 GCA_026543865.1 Argiope aurantia
AAAAAAAATGAATTCAATTAAATCAGTTCACTATAAATTTAAGAAGGTTATATATTACAAAACAAAAGAGGAAGTGAAAAATCCTTTGACTTAAAAAATATTATTAAAATTAAGATGAAAATTATATTGAAGTGAAATAGATGTCACTAAAAATGTAATTTTTATAAGTTCGTAAAATAATGCAAATTTTTTAAAGATAAATTTTTGTATGATACGAACATCAATTTCCATAAATAAGTCAGTGATTTCCTATCTTTGCGACGATTAAATTTATTTTTCAACTGATTAAACTTTCTTTTGGAACTAATTTCATGATTTCTTTTATATTTACTTTCCTGTGATTGAATAGACTTTTTAGTGACTAGACGAATACTCTTCAGAACATTTCTAATAATATTTTGCAACTCCAATAAGTTACGCACTCAATTCACTGCAGTTGTAAAAACATTCAATGTAGCCATCTGAAATTAGTACTATGATTTGTTTACATTTCACTGTTGCCATTTGATAATAAGTAATAAAAGCGATTTTTATGCTACGTATGTTAGTGTTATATTGCTGCATTGAAAAATATCAGTCGACTCTCCATGGCCGAATGGTCATAGAACTGATCTCATAATCAAGGGATTGTGAGTTCGAATCCCGCGATTCACAGTCTGTGTATATATTTAATTAATTGATTTTATGTTTCTCTTTATTTCATGTTCCAGAAGATTCTGGACATTTCTTTAGTTTATCAGACAAGTGTTCTGGACTTTTCTTACTGTCTCCAGAAAAGTATTCTGGAATTTCCCCTGCAAGTATAAAAGCAGAAGATTTGTCAGTCACTGTGTTCTGTGTTCAGTTAATAAATTAGTTTAGCTCTACTTCTTGTGTGTGTGTGTGTCATTCAGTTCTAAACTAAAGTATCTACGTGACAATATATTATATTATATATATATATATAATTAGCTTTTTTTACAAAACAGTAATTAGAAAAGAATCTACAAATACTCGGCAAAAAAACATTCAATTTAAATTAAAAACTTTTTATGTGCAAGATATTTCGTACTTTGATTTATAATAATGCGAGAAAGAAAATAGATATCTCAGACATGGGAACTGTGGGAGAATGGAAACAAAATAGTAATATTGAATATATAAATATGACTCCGCTTTAATAGATGATATCAGTAACACTTAAGATTGTCCGCAAATAAATCGGAAAGCTTTATTCGAAAGGTTGATAACAATCTCTAAAAATAAGGGACTTCTGGTTATTAATCAAAAAAGGGTGTTTTAGGCTAAAGAAAACGTACCAAGGTTTGCACTAAACAAACAGCATTTAGGGAAATTATTCATAATATTTCATTGCAAAGAAAACTACAGCAGAAACACATCGATTGCTTAAGACATTTATGATGAATATGCCTAACCAAATATAATTTTCAAAGTGCAGGTTTGGTAATCTGAAACTGATGGTTTTCAATCAAAAAACATGGTAAACCATTTAAAAATCCAAGCTGAAGATATTGGAGGCATTACTTGATGGAATTTCAATAGTAAATGATACAAACAACAGTTGATCAATTTAAACAAAATATTGATGGAGAAACGTCTAGAATATGTCGAAAGACATAACAAATTTAATTTCCAACACAAATATGTCTTCTCACATTTTGCCAAAACCAGTGAAAGAAACATTAGGATCACTTTGCTAAGATACGTTGTTCTACCCGCCGTATTCACCAAATGCCGCTCCTTCAGACTAAAATTTGTTCCACCCCATTCAGCATGTCTTTTTTGGAGAGATGTTCAATTCCAGCGCAGATATCAAAAATGACTTACATACTAAATTGCATCGAAACAACCGAAATTCCTTTTTTTTTTTTTTTTTTTTTTTCCACGAAATTTGGTTTTCGCCTAAGAGATGGAATAAATGTATTAGAATTATTTGAGGGGTAGGGAATATTTTGAATAAATCGAACTTTAATTTTTATAACAAATAAATGTCTTTTTTTAAATTAAAAAAGGACAGAGTCATTCTTTTACACGCAACATTTAGATTTCCATCAAATCCGGCTATTTGCTTAATATTTATACTTCCATCAAGTTCGGCTAAGGGAATTAAAACTTCTATAACGTCATTAATTTCGCCTCTTACCTTTATTTTGAGAAGGCATTCTAGAATAATTCTAAGAGTGCCGGAAGAGGAAGTAATCTAACAAATTCTAAAATGCTTTCATTAAAATCATCAATAAAGATAGTAACCCACCTGAGAGAAGACATGAAAGTCGGTCTCTTGCTTTTACTGTCCGACTTGGATCTCGGTCGGAAGACGTCGAAAACAGCATTGCCGGTCTTCTTTCCGTGTGCGTCGTCGCCGGACTGTCGTCGGAAACGTCCGGTTAGGGATCCTGTCAAGGATTCGCGGCTCGATCCTGCCGAGTTGGTGATCGATGCTTTGGCACCTCCGGAGAGCGACCGCATACGCTCCCGGTCCGATATATGATCGTCCGGCAACACCATCTTGGTGTCGTAATCTTCGGTGACGATGGTAGGTAAGACCAACAAAGGGAGGTCCTGTAGAAAGAGCAAGACGGAAAATTTAATATATAGTCATGTTCAAGAAATGGCGCATAAATAGCAATAAAAATATCACAATCATTAATTCTCCTTAAATAAATACGCAATATCTATCAAGGTAGAACACTATTTCAATTTAACACACGGTTAAGAATATTAAGTATATAAAAAATATTCTTTTCGATTTTGTATCAATAACAGCTATTAATACTGTGCTTCAAGCACAATAGTATAGTATTTTAAATTTCGGTTTTGTCTGATATAAAACATGAATGATTTACATAGAAATCTGACATTTAAATATAATTTCCTAGATATGAACAAATTATTTATTATAATTAAATTTCAGCCTATCTCCAACCCTTCTTTCTTCAACTTTGAGATTGGAAGCCGGAGCAAAGAGTTATAATGACATCGTGTGTTAGGCATACTCATGTTGGTATGGTGTGAAGATATGGGAAGTGCATACCATTGATAGTTTTTAGGCCTCAATTCAAAATTACCTTCGTAGTTTCATGTTATTTCAAAATCGAATAGAAGAAGCAAACATTTGCAATCTTTTCTTCCTCTTTTTTTCTCTGTAATCAATTCAAAAAAATTAAACGAAAAAAAAACCTAGTTTGTTAGCATTAATTTCATTCCTAAAACAATTGGCTGTTTTCGAAAAAAAAATGGGACGTGAAAAATAGCCACCATTTTTTAATGTCCATATAAGGCTGCAAAGAAATGGAGAGTGTAATTATGAATGACACTTTTAAAAACTCTCAACATCAAAGCTAAATATTTTGAATTTTTATCCAACAGAATATTCAGGATATTCTTTGGAAAAATAGCTATGATTAAGGAAAACCATCTATCCTAATTAGCCTTTCGCAGTACACAGAATTAGCTCTAAATTTATTATTATTCCGTCTACTTTATTCCTCGACCTCATTTTGAGTTTCCGTTTCTGGAAAGAATTTTCAGTTTCAATTCAAATTTTAAACAATTTTAATAGGGAAATCACTCCTGACAAGCTTTATAGGGAAATTTATATTTTTCATAAGCATGAAGTCAGCCGAAACAATTTTCTGCCTATAAACTTACATTTTTTTCTCTGAGCAATTTCGTTAATGAAGACCATATTCTTTTTGGATTAGCATGCTTATATTAAATTAGTGAAATCTATTTTTAAAATGAGTTTTTTTAATAAGGAAAAATGAAAAATAACTTTAAAAATTAAATTAAATCTTTTTATAATTTTTTTTTTTCTTTAGTGACCCCTTTTTCTGAAAGAAAAAAATTTCCTCTATTTCAAACTTATTAAATAAACAAAAAGCGGAATATCTTCATTGAATATAATAACACAATAATAATATAATGAATATCCCCATTAATTTGCCACAGTTGATTAGCGAAAATTATACAAAAATGTTTAAATAAACAAAATATTTATAAATATAATTCCTTAAATGAATTAAAAAATTTGAAACATATACGCATAATATATTAAATTTTTAATTATGATTATTTATAATATAACCAATACACTCGTAGCTAGATGTGTCCTGAGCCTGACACGAACGATTTTTTTCTTTCTTTTGGTATCTGAATGAACGAGAGAAAGCGGAAAATATACAACGATGTCATTTTTTCATAAGATGGCTGGAGGGAATATTTTAGTAAATATATGTAATAATGAATTTATTCTTTTTATATACATATGCATCCGACGAATCGAAAATCAGATGTGTTCCGAATATAACACGAATAGTGCGAGCCTTTTTTGTTGTTGTTGGAGCATTCGAGCTTATTTGTATCATACTTGGAATACATCCGAGTTCTAATTCGTTGATTATATATTCCGATTCGTTTGTTAAAACACTATGATTTTATTAGCTATATTTATTTAAAAGCCTTGAAGCATCTGAACGAGTAATACCTCCTGTTGCTTCAATATCCCGAGACTACCACTTTTCAACGATTCTACCTCACTAAGGGAGGTGACGCGGAAGGATGTGTACATTTCCGGAATTCTTCGTCATTATTTGACCTTGATTTCCGTCCCATTAGATACTTTTCCGTTAATTTTTTCCCCCTTTATTTCTTTTTTTTTTCTCACGTGCATGTGAGTTTCGTATCGTTTCTGACTATACCGTTTCATTTTAACTCAAATTGCATACCGATTGCTTATATGGCTTGCAAGAGGCTAAAAAGCTCTCAGGAATGGCACAAAGAATATTTTATATAATATAATTAAATATTACAATATGATTATCTACCACTGTTAAATTCAAAACGTCATCAAAGAAATTCAATAAAATATAAAAAAGAAATGTTTTAACAGAAAAATTTATTGTTATTATATAAAAAGGTGAATTATCAAATTTTAAGAACAGAACTCTTCCATTTATTCATCATAATTTAATATTTAAACCTTTTAAAGTAAATAAAAATTATTCTTAAGTATTTTATAGTAAATCAGAATCTTTTTCCAACAATATTTGTAGCTATTCGCAATTTTTTTAATTCTAAGACCCTTTAACCCTTTAAAGGGCCATTTTTTTCCAGTCATATCATGTTAAAATATTTTTAGGCTTGAAATTAGAATAAGAAAAGGGATTCATTTAGTTTATTAGATAAATTTAATTTGGTTAATTAATTAATTTTGTTAATTAATAATTGAGTAACAAATCAAGACACATCATTTTGTCTGAGATAAAGAACTGAAGCATCCAAGTTTCTAATTTACCAAAAAAATTTGTCAGAACTTATGCCAACCTACATAATTTCATACAAAGATTGATAAATTTGGTGGGAAGCATACTTCCCACGGCCCTAGAAAGGGTTAAAGTAAATAAAAATTATTCTGAAGTATTTTATAGTAAATCAGAATCTTTTTTCAACAATATTTGTAGCTATCTGCAATTTTTCTAATTCTAAGTGCATAAATAATCCGAGTTCACTTTATTTTTAAATGTAAATGTGGTCTTTTTTCATCTTTCCTCACATCTTTATTTTGACTAAATAAACAAATCTTGACGATTGCGCAAAAGGTTTCTGAATCCGTGAACGAATAGTATTACAAAAAGTTTCGTACTTGTAATGTTTTTCTAAGCACCGCCATTTTGGATCAAGATTTATTAAAAACAGACAAAATGAGTTGTGTCAACAAACAGATAAGATGGCACAATATTGAAAAAAAATTGATTTGTATTAAAAACAAACATTAAATCAAGAATCGTTTTCATTTATGAAAAATATTACTATTTAGGAATAATTAATTGCTTTACCTAAAAAATATCGTCGTTCTCCTTAATTAAAGTATGACATTATCTATAACAATCGATACGTTAAAAATATCGCGATGTAAAAAAAAGAGTAATGGATTTTTTTGTAGATAGTGTAAACAATACAGTTTATATAAATATCTACATGCGTTATTTATCTATACTTCTATATCTATACTTATTTGTGTGTGTGTGTTGGCGCTCTACAGACCAGGTCATTTGACCTACAGCTACCAAATTTGGTCATGTATACCTTAGAGGTTGGGAATGTGCACCTGGGGTCCCTTTTTTGAATTTTTATTTAGAAATATTAATTATTAATTAAAAACTAACCTTCCTGCCAAAAAATCTTCCATTTGCCCCACCGCCAAATGAGTGAGGCTTCAGTTTTTTTCCCCAACTTTAATGAGGCTAGGGTTAACATTTTTCAGCCGTCTATTTCAAACGTTTCTGTTTATTTTCTTAATGTTTCATGCATTTAAAATTAAACATTGTTAATTAATCGATCTTTCAGATTGATTCTGAAGTACTTTTGAATTAAAATAACACAGAATAAAGGAAATTAAAAATGTCTAACCTGCAAAGCATTACCCCAACTGGCGTAGAAAAATTCTCGCATTTGCGTTACCGTAACTGGCGGTGAAAATTCACGCATGCGCATTGTGTTCTGATTGTTAGCAATATTATCAATGGATGATTCTTGATTTAAATTATTTTTAGGTTGCATTCTTTTGTAATTAAATTGTATTTATGTTAGTTATATATTTTTTGTATATGCTTATAGTTTTAAGTACATCGTTTTTTAAGTAGTTTTTTTAAACCTGTTTTCGACCGATTATTTTAAACGATTCGCTTTATTTTCTTAGTGTTTGATACATTTAAAATTAAACATTGTTAATTAATCGATCTGTTCATGATGAATCTGAGAAAGTTTTGTTGAGAAATTCTTGAGATATTACATAAATTAAGAAAGATATTCTTTAGTGCCCATAAAGTTTAAACGCTCAGTGACTCTGTTATCAGTAATCATATTATAAAAAAATACTTTGTTTCAGTAAAAAATATTATTATATTAATTGCAGATTAATTCTTTCCACTTTAATTTAAAGCATAAATTCTACGGGAGCTAACAGAAAATTAGAGATATACATATTACGTTATGACTGAAGCCTTTTATAATATTATGAGCGAATTATATGACTATCAAAATGTGAAGTTTTAAAATATTTTGATAAAGAATCTATTAAAGTAGAAATTGCGTAAAATATTTAATTATTAAAATTTAAACGAACATTAAGATTGGAGAACCAGCTGGTCGCCAAAGGCGGCTAGTAATTAATAAATCCAGAAGTAGCACACTTTTCATTAGGTTAAGAAATTTCCCGCACTCACATGTTTCAGACACGTGCCTTCAAGAAAATTAGATAAAAAAAATTAAATACAATGAAGCCCAGTACGTTTCTGAAAATCGATTCAATTAACGATTTCCTTCATCTCCTTTCACACTAAATTTAGATCCTCAGAAATTAGTTTCCCTTTCAATTTATTTCTTGGAAAGAAAGTAATGGCACGTGTGGACGGGAGAGGGGATAAAAAATGATGAAAAGATAAATAACTAACTGCTGCTGTGGCGAATCGTGCTTAATTACCATGACTTTTAAAATTCTACACCGTGTAATGATGACTGATGCTTATTTCAAATCAACTTCTTCTCAATTACTTTGAATAGCTTAAGAATTAATTCACAATTAATATTATGTTTTAGACTTGATGATAAAAACTGTTTTTGATAAATATTTTACTAATTTTTAACTAATTCCTTTTTAAAAATGAAACTTTAAAATAAATTTTTGAAATTATTTCTGGTGGGTCTCTTATCCCCGTTTTTAAGAATTCAGATAACAGCGGCTGATAATAAAAGAAATTTGCTGAAATTTGTAAAATGAAATAAATAATAAATAGGAATAAAAATTACATAAGTCATGTTGAAGTCTTTGTTTTTCAGAAAAGACTGAAAGATCTGAGTTTAATGTAAACTGAAATTTAAACAAAGAGAAAACATTTTCTTAATGCTTGATTTCGAAACACAACATTTAATACTAAGAATTTTGAACTAAATGTCCATGTACAGCTAAATTCGACAGTAACAAATTAACAGGTGAGAAACACTGAAAATATTGTCCTTATGTATCTTAAGTGAAAGAATAACATGATGTTTAGAGAAATTAAACAAAATAACCTAAAAACATTATTAAGAAAACTACTAAGGTATCATTTAAAAAAAGATAATTGTAAGAATTTGTCAAATAATATATTTTCAATTTATCAAAATATCTAAATTTCTTTTAAAATGTCCTTTCTAGAAACCTGAATTATAATTATGATTCTAGGTTGCTATGTTGCCATTTAATTTCAGCTGAATCAGTACCCTATAATACAGAGGTATCAGCTTTTTAAAGTTTGAATCACGTAAATAAATAAGAATCAAAAATACAGATATCATAAAAGCAGTTTCCGATTAAAAATAAATGGTTCGCAAAAGGAATACCTATAATTCAAAAAATTAAGAAATATTTTATATTACTCAATGATATTGGTGAACGAAACTTTCACACACACACACAAAGAATTGAATTACATCACAAGCCGCTGTAACCATGGCACCACTTGCGCCTGTTTGTTGTTTATGCATACAAGGTGTGGTAAAAAAACACGGACAAATTTATTACATCATAGAATAGAAGTTAATTAACTTCTTTTTAATTTTTTTGATTTCTTTTTGTCTACCCGCTAAATTATAACATATTTTATAATGTATCTTTTAGATTATGTACTGATTTTTGGCCTTTTTACAATGCCAAGCAAAAGATATGCTATTTTAAAGTTGGAAAACAAACAGTAAATAGTCGTTCGTTTGCTTAATGTGCCTCGGCAAACAGTGTCTGATGCAATCTATCGATGCAAAGAGCTTGACAATGATGGTCAAAGTCCAGGAAGTGAACAATTTCAGTAGCTGTAAGGTTATCAACAGGCGAGTTCAATGAAATTCGAAGGTTTCCATGAGAAAGATCGCTCGTGAACTAGAAATGGACCGATCAGTGCAACTGTTACCGCTTCGTTGGCGTTGTTTGTTATAGAATCTTGCAACCATGCCCTGACTTGGCTTCAGCGATAAAATTTATTGTAACCCTGCTGATATGGGATCAGTTTTCAAAAACAGTTTCGTACTAAGTCGTTGCGGGGTCGGTGAACCTCGATGAAATAAAAAGTTGTCTTTCGAATTGCCGTTTGATTTTAAATAAAATTACAGTTCACTTATTAAAAAATTGAAATGAACCAGCTTAAACATATGGTAAATTCGTACCATAAAATTTGGTCCGCTCGCGGAGTTTGAATTTTAATTAAATTTCGATTTGAATAGTAAATAATAATGGAGAAAGACATTACTTCGTTAAATAGGACTCTTGGTGGAATCAAGGCGCAAATAACTAGACTATTAACGTCAATAAAGGATCAGCAGTTAGAGGATGTTGAAATAGAAGAAATTGAAGTCAAGTTGGATAAAGTGCGTAAATTAAATCAACAGTTTGAACTGTTAAGACAAGACTACTACAAAGTTGTGAAAAAAGATGAAGATTTATTGGAAATTGAAAATAGTTTCGAAGATATCGACTCGGATCTCCTAAAATTGGAGGTAAGCTTGAAAAAACTTTTTAATAATTGCATGCATGAAAATGGGAATGCAAAAATTAATAAATCTAATGATGTTAATATCAAGCTGCCAGAAATCCCATTACCAAAATGTTCGGGTAATTTTGAAGAATGGAACATTTTTAAAGCTCAGTTTGATTCGTTAATTTCTTCTAACAAACAACTTTCAGAGTCGCAAAAGCTTTATTATTTACAATCATGCTTAGTTGGAAGTGCGGCTCGGATGATATCGAATGACGATACATTTCATTCCTTAATGAAAGCTTTGGAAGATAGATTTGATAATAAAAGACTTATTGTTAATACTCACATTAATGAAATATTTTCGATTGAAAAGTTGCGCAATGAAAGTGCTAAAGATTTAAGATCAGTAGTTGATCAATTACATAAACCTTTAAGAGCTCTAAAATTATGGAATTTAGATTTGAATAAACTAAGTGAAGCTATGTTGATTAATATTGTTATGCAGAAATTGGATAAAGAATCTCGTAAACAATTTGAAATGACTTTGACGTCAAATGAGCTAACTGATTGGGATATCTTTATAAAATTTATTGAAAAAAGATGTCAAATTTTAGAAAATTTGCAAAGTAATATCGTTCAACCACCAAAATCGAAATTTATTTCCCAAAGTTCTAAACCACGTACTTTAGTAACAAAGGTGAATGACACTTCATCAAAGTGTCATGTTTGTCGTCTATCAGCAAATCATCCTATCTATAAATGCAAAAGTTTTCTTGATTTAAATGCTGTGGGACGTTTTAATATGGTTAAAAAACTCTCCCTCTGTGTGTTGTGCTTAAAACCAGGGCACAAATTAGCTTTTTGTCGCCAATCTAAATATTTGTGTAACATCTGCAATGGTAATCATAATTATCTCTTGCACAGACATAGCAAACCTTCGATCGGAGGAGAAAAAGTTACTCATTCCGAAGCAATTCCTTTGGAGCAGAGAACTGATTTATCCCCAACGGATGTGACCTTGGCCGATTCCCAGCCTACTTCCTCTGCCTGCTTACTTATAAAAAATAAAAGCGTTCTACTTCCAACTGCAATAGTACTTATTCAGAATATATATGGCCATTTCTCAAGAGCTAGAGTAATACTTGATAGCGCTTCTCAGGCAAATTTTGTGACAAAGCAGTTTGCTGACAGCGCGAATTTACGAAAACAAAAAATAAATACATCGGTTTCTGGATTAGGAGGAATTTTTAATTCGATTGAATATCAGGCTGTTGCTAATATAGCCAATTGTAATGGATCGTTCTTTTTATCACAAACCTTTTTTGTAATAGATAAAATTACGGATATGTTCCGGCAACAAATGTTAATTTAGAGAATTTAGAAATTCCACAGGTTATGGTTGGGGGTCCGGAATTTACACGGAGTTCCAAATCGATGCCCTTTTGGGTGCTGAAACCTTTCTTTGAAATTGTTAAGGGTGAACAAATACGTTCGCTGGTGGCTAAGTAAATACAAACAATCAGGAGCCATGTACTAATTTATGTAGTTTAGTTTCTCGAAATGAGAATATAGAAAAAGTAATAGAAAAATTCGGGTTAGTGAAAAATATTAGTGAAGAAAATACTATTCTTAGTACTGAAGAAGAGTTTTGCGAGGCGCATTTTAAAGAAACCCACACTAGAAATAAGGATGGTCGATTTGTAGTTAAAATGCCGATGAAAGAAGATTTGATTCTAAAGCCTTAGCCAACGTTAGACTTAACCAAACAGTTAAGCGATTGCATAAGAATCCCATGATGCAAAATTTATATAAGGAATTTATTGCAGAATATGAAAGTTTGGGTCACATGGAAAAAGTGAATAATGACCTTTGTGATGGATCGTATTATTTGCCGCATCATGGAATTTACTAACCTGAAAACTCAACTACAAAATTAAGGGTTGCATTTAATGCCAGTGCCCCTAGTACATCGGGACAAAGTTTAAATGATTTAATTCTTGCCGGTGCAGTGAAAGAAAATATTTTTGAAATAATGACTAGATTTAGGACTTATAAATACGCTTTTACGGCAGATATTAAGAAGATGTACCGTCAAATATTAATTGATGAATCGCAAAGAAATCTGTTAAAAATATTATGGAAGGAAAATATGAATGAGTCTCCAACTACTTATCGCCTTAACACTGTCACTCATGGCACAAAATCGGCTCCATTCTTGGCCATTCGTTGTTTGAAGCAACTCGCTTTGGCTGAAGCGAAAAAATTTCCGTTAGCTTAGCAAGTTACACTAACAGATGTGTATATGGACGATTTTGTCTCGGGTGCTGCTACTTTGGAAACAGCCCAGGAATTACAAAGGCAGTTGATACAAATGCTGCAAACTTGTGGCATGGAGCTTCATAAATGGACTTCAAATTCATCTGAACTCATAAATAATAGCTCTGAGGAAACTAACCAACAATATTTTATCGTTGATCGACATTCTTCAGTAAAAGCCTTGGGTCTGAATTGGCAACCAAAACAAGATTATTTTCTCTTTAAGGTAGACTTAAAGATCAAGCCTTTATACACTAAAAGAGACGTGTTATCAGTTATCGCTCATTTGTATGATCCATTAGGTCTCGTCGGTCCTGTTATCACAAAGGCAAAAATGTTTATGCAAAAATTATGGATCCATCAATTGAAATGGGAAGATACTCTCCCTCAGTCAATTCAGCCAGAATGGTCAAATTTTGTGACATCTTTGAAAGTCATCGAAAATCTCAAAATTCCTAGACATATCTTGACAGAATCTTATGAAAGAACTGTTATAGTAGGTTATGCTGATGCTTCTGAAGCTGCTTTCAGAGCAGTAGTTTATATGAAGTCTATTATGGAAGATGGCACAGCTGTCAATAAACTTATTACCAGTAAATCAAGAGTCGCTCCCATTAAAGTAATTTCGATCCCTCGTTTGGAGTTGTCAGCGTGTCTCCTTCTCTCGCAGTTGATAGAAAGAATTCGTCCTTCTCTTTAGATGCTAATCAGTGAAACAATCTGTTACACAGATTCAACAATTGCACTTGCCTGGATAAAGACACCTCCATATAAACTAAAAACTTTTGTTGCTACTCGGGTATCAAAGATACAAACTCTAACAAAAAACTTCCAGTGGAAACATATTTCTTCCCAACTTAATCCTGCAGATATAATATCTAGAAGTTTGAGCCCTCGTGAACTCTTAACCAATGACTTATGGTGGTGTGGTCCTGACTGTTTACCGGACTCTAAAAAACATGCTAGTGTTGAACTTGATGAGTCTGTAATTTCAGATGAACAATATCTGACTGAACTTAAATCACAGTCAAACATTAGTTTATCTTCTGTAAACAATATTTCATTTCTTGAAGATTTTTTAACCATAAGTAATGACTATGTAAAATTAATTCGTGTATTTAGTTTTCTTTGCAGGTTTTTAATCAATATTAAGAATAAAACAAAAATTACCGATCCAATCACAAATAGTGAATTGGAAAGAGCAAAAAGGAAATTAATCGAGATTATTCAGATAAGGGAATTTTATAAAGAGATAAAGGCCTTAAAAAGCGGAGAAACTTTGAAGAAAGGTCCTATAAGTCACTTAAATGCCTTTTTAGATGCAGACAATTTGTTAAGAGTAGGTGGTAGATTGGTTCATGCAGATGTTAGTTATAATCATAAACATCAGATAATACTGCCTAAAAAGCACAAAATTACCACTCTAAGTTTCCAGTATTATCACTTAAAGAACTTTCACGCAGAACCTCAATCATTATTGCATTTTGTTCGGCAAGAATTTTGGCCCATTGGAGGCAAATATATCGCAAGAAAGGTTGTGCGCAACTATATAACTTTTAGGTGCAAACCTACTCCCTTAGACCAATTAATGGGGAACTTACCTCCAGAGCGAGTAAATCCCAACCCTGTATTTTCTAACACAGATGTAGACTTTTGCGGTCCATTTTTCATAAGGTACAAAAATCAAAGAAAGGGTAATTTACATAAGGTGCATGTAACCATTTTCGTTTGTTTAGTTACTAAGGCTATATATACATCTTGAAATAGTTTTTGACCTGACATCACAAGCATTTATTGCTTGCCTGAAAAGATTCTCTCACGTCGAGGGAAATGCTCAACCTTATTTAGTGATAATAGTAAAACCTTTCTAGGAGCCAACAAAGAATTGAAAAAACTCACTTCACTTGTTAATTTTCCTGATGAAATTTTTAGCAATAGAAAATATCTCCTGGAAATTTCTTCCCCCTCGGGCCCCTAATTTCGGAGGACTCTGGGAGTCTGGAGTTAAGTCCTTCAAGCATCATCTAAAAAGAACTGTTGCTGATGCAAAAAAATTTTTATGAGGAATTTTTAACTGTTGTTACTCAAATAGAAGGCATCCTAAACTCAAGACCAATTTCACCTTTATCTTCCGATGCTTCGGATTTAGAACCATTAACTCCAGGCCATTTTTTAATAGGCAGGCCCATAAATTCTATCCCAGAGCCTTCAGTAATAAATGAACTAGACAGTAAACTAACCCGTTGGCAAAGACTGACAAAAATAATAGAACAAATCTGGAAACGCTGGTCAATTGACTATCTAAATCATATGCAAGACCGAAAAAAATGGCGGTTTTCAAAAAATAATATTAAGGAAAATGATATGGTTTTACTAAAGGAGGATAACCTTCCACCTTTTAAATGGTGTCTTGGAAGAATAAACCAAGTTATTCCCGGACAGGACGGCAAAATTCGTGTTGTAATTGTCAAAACTAAAAATGGTCATTTTAAAAGACCAATCTCTATAAAATTTGTCTCCTACCCATTCAGACTTGATTTTCTAATTTGTACATAAAAAACAGTATATTGTTCTGTACATATTCAAATGTTTATTTTCTATTTTTACATATTTAATAGTACATTTATGGTTCATACTTATTTATATTTCTATGTCTTTTTTGATATATATTTTCATGTTTAAACTCGAAAAAAAAGTATTTTGTATATTCTTGATTGTAACTTTGAATCTTGAATTGTAACTTGTGTTGCATAAACACGCAACGCGAGGCGGAATGTTACCGCTTCGTTGGCGCTGTTTGTTATAGAATCTTGCAACCATGCGCTGACTTGGCTTCAGCGATAAAATTTATTGTAACCCTGCTGACATGGGATCAGTTTTCAAAAACAGTTTCGTACTGAGTCGTTGCGGGGTCGGTGAACCTCGATGAAATAAAAAGTTGTCTTTCGAATTGTCGTTTGATTTTAAATAAGATTACAGTCCACTTATTAAAAAAATTGAAATGAACCAGCTTAAACATATGGTAAATTCGTACCAGCAACGAATGAAAAATCAGAACTTGGACTGAAACCTTACAAGGTTCAGAAAGTTTAGCGTCTCACTGAAGAAAACAAACTCGTGCGGCTCCAAAGATGTCGAAAACTTTTGAAACGGGTCGCATGTCAGCATTGAGAGAGATTCTTTTTCACTAATGAGAAGCTCTTTACCGTCCAAAAATTTGTAACTCCTAGAACTATGGAATATGGTCTGCAGACGCACCAAGCACTTCAACAATTGTTGAACATCGCAAAAATCCAAAGTCGGTCATGATCTGAGGCGGAATTTGCAAAGCTGCAAAATATCTCTGGTTTTTGCGGATGAGGGAGCTAAAATAATTAAAAAAAGTGTACCGGTGGGACATTCTAGAAGCTGTTATATTTCCATGGGCCACAACGAACGTGGACAATGTAAAGTGGGAGTTTCAACGAGACTCTGCATCCACTCACAAGGCAAAAAAACAAACCAAAAAAAAAAAAAAAAAACAGAAGAGTGGTGGAAGGGAAATTTTCTGAACGTGATATCATCTGGAGAATGGGCACTATATACGCCGAATCTCAATCCGATGATTAAAGTGTATGGTCCATTTTGGAGTCTAGGGCTTGCACTAAACGATATAAAAGTTTGGAGTCTATAACTATATAAAGCAATGGTTTCTGCGGGAATAGATTAAAGGGAGAAGACTTGTGGCCCATTGCTACAAATTTCAATAAGCGTTTGCGCCTCTACATCAAAGCAAAAGCCGGGCATTTTGAAACCAATTACAATTTATTGATCAGTAAAAGTCTAATCTTATTATTATTTGTTATATTTTGTTAATTTATTTATTTTTAATCAAGTTATATTAAAATTTGTTTGTCCGGATTTTTCTGCAGCACCCTGTGAGAAAAAAACATTAATATACTTTTTCTTACATATAATGTTTTTCTGCAATGTTTAATCAAATATTCAAAATCTAATAATCAGATTTTAACCTTATGAATAAACTGATCAAGAGAAATAAAATCTTATTCAGTAAATAGCTAGAAGGCAGTTAAAAAAAAGACACATGATAGGGTTATTAAAGTTTTATAGTGCAAAAATATGAGACAAAATACATGAAATAGCTAAAGAAATTTCAACAATTAAAAAGGCAGGGTTTAAAATTTGTATTGAAAGGTACAGCGTAATAAATTCAAACCAACCTCAACTATGTAACAAAAGCCAAAGCGTACAAGTTCAAAGAAAGTGATTTAACTTCAAAATTGGCAAAGCGTGCGAATGATATATATGATCAAACAGTGAAATATGTTTAATATTTCAACAACAACAACAAAAAAACCGAATTCATAAAAATTATGCCGAAATTAAATTGAAAAAAATTGATTAAAATTCATGGAAAATAATAGGGTAATGAAATTGACATTCAATATAAAGTTAATTTTTTTAAAAAATTAGATGGTTTAAGAAAAATTTTTGTGCAGTGATTTGTTTAGAAATTATGGTAGAAAATGGATAAATCTTTTAACCATTCTTAAAAGAACACAAATCTTTTTAATGGTGCTGTTAATCCTTCTAGATGATAAGAAACATGTGTGCCAAATTTCATTTGAATTCTTCTAGGGAATGAAATTGCATAAGGTTCAAATATTAACGAACAAACAAATGGGCATTCAATTTTACACGGATACACTATTTTTTTAATATATAGTCATAACATATTATGAAATTATAGATGAAAAATAATGCAACGAATGAATCAAATCCAAGGTGAATGATTTTCAAGCAGAAACAGCTGTGACTAAGAGAAAAGATAATATTGATATGAATCTGTAATATTGCTTCACCGCATACTATGTCTTCTAGTAAGGAAGAGAGATTTACAGATGCTTTGGTGGATATTAAATGGACGAAAAGTCAATTACTCCCATTCCGGACGAAAAAAGTTCGAGCTCGAGTTCTAGGGTGTATTCTAGAATGCCCTACTATAGAAATTATAAAAAGCCGAGAATAAAGCTGAGAGTCAGTGAGTTGAATTCAAGCGAGTAAGGGACAGTAATAATTGCATACAGAGAGATTAACTGAATTATCGAATTGAGTTATGAGCGCTTTGTCCTATTGCTATTTGTTTCATAGCGATTAGACGTTTGTGTGCTGCTGTTTATTACAATTGCTGTTCTTGTGAACGCTTTGGCTGAGTGTTTTGCTACTGCGCGGGTTTGTATTCGCGCAGAATAAAGTTTTTTTATCCGTTATTTCGTCCATTATTATTATTATACTCCAAGAAAGAATTTGGATTTGATCATAACAATGTATAAAGGGAAAATGTTTCTTCGAAAGAAAGTGGTTAGAAGAAGAAGGGGAAAAAAAATGTTCACAAGAAAGCCTTTTTTTCTCTCTGCTTTTGAACTGAAAATAACAACATCAAAAGATTAAATTGTGAATGGATTTAAATATTACATGCAAAACCGAACTAAAATTAAATTAAATTTATCCACTGAAAAAAAAATGGTAGTAATGACAGAAATCAATAATTTCAAAGTCCCTGTGCAAAGACTGTCTCTGAACTTACAATTTATTCAGAACGATTCTCCCAGCAATTTAACTGTTTTTTTTTCTTTTTTTTTTCTTACTGAGGTAATATTCAATCACGGTCATGTTGAACCCACTTCAACACTAATAGCCATACCACAATAATTCTTTGAGCAGATTCCCTGTTATAATTTCTCGTCAATTCCAAAACTGCAATTCTACAGTAATAGCTCCTCATTTAACTCGAAGTCGATCATTTGTATGGTTCCATCTACAGCCCCCTAATCCCTTTTCCCCCACATTAGCGTACAAACCTTAATCTAAAGATGACAGACTTACGCGCCATGTTTCGCAGAATTATTAGTCGTGCATTCATTGCTGGTATTATGTTAAATCTGTATTAATGAGACGAATGGCATGCTATAGCGGTAAAAGATTGAAGAATGGATGATGTATCTCAGTGCATTTCAAAATTAAAAAAATAATATTTTTTTTAGAATCCTCTAAAATGTAATGCTAATCTAACAATCAACCAATCAATCGAATCAATTAATTGTAACGATAATTCTCAAAATTGTTTCGATCTTAAATGTCCTTAGAAAATCCAAATCACAGGATTCCATAGAGAATTCTAAAAGGTACTGTTTGAAAAGTTGTCAGCAGACATCATATAGTCAAGATAAAAAAAAATACAACTAGAAATAAATTAAAATTTATTTCTAGTAATTTATTTCTAGTATTTAAACAAATTCAAATACATATAATAAAAATGAAATAATTAGTGTCTATTTTATTATATATTTACTCAAACTAAATATTTAAATGATTAACCTTTTATGAGTGTATTTGCCGAGAAATTAGCTTTGCACAAATAAGATGCAGCTTATGTGATTGAAATGGAAACTCTAGCACTTAGACGAAGACATGCATCGTCTATTGGCAACCAAAATTGGTTCATTCCACGAAGCTCTATGTTATCTTAATTAATTGGCACAAGATAACTCAATCAGATTATCTTCTGCAGCTGTAATTACAGACAGAGTAATGGCATTAATTGGATCTTTAATCCAAATAAAATTATCGTACTTGAATGTATATTTCTCACTAAAGATAACGAATTAATCTTATAATAACTCTTATAAAAAATATCGTAAACTATGAAATCGTATAAAAAGTAAGTAAAATTATGAAAATTATATCATATTTTGGAAAAAAGGTCAGCTGTGTGGAAAGTTAAACCATCTAATATGAATCGATGCACATTTTGATAACCAATGAGTGTAAGGGAGTTCGCCAAAATAAATTCATACGGTAACTTCGAATCGGACTCATAAATCATTCAAAGAGGCTTAAAAATTTCTGAGGAAAATATTTTTATCTTTTCAGTTCTGGCTCTAGTTGGAGACGAACCATGACTACTCTATGGGTTAAATTTTTATTTGAAATAAAAATAACTGATTTTGCAGCGGGTGAGGCAATTAATGGACGATAGAAATATTGAATACATCTATAAAATTAATTTCCTGTGTATAGAGAAGGAAAATATAACTGAAGATTTACATTAATGTTCACCCTGAAAAAAAAACGTTTAAAAAAACTTTTAAGAAACTATTCCAAACAACAACTTTTAATAACTAATTCCATTTTTTTAATATATAAGACACGCATATCGTTTGAAACTTTTCTATGCGATTTCATTTGAATTCCGAATTCTTAACTTTCCGTGCAATTTTATATAAATAATGAATGAATAACAGTAAAACAGTTCAACATATTCATCAATTCGAGTTATTCAATCTATTATTTCATGCTAAATTTTTCAAAAGATCCCGGAACTTGTCTTTTACGAAAAATGATACAAGTAAAGCATGTTGCTTCCTTTGAAATAACTATTCTTTCCATTTTTGTCTGATTCATGCAAAGATGTAATCAGATAATAAGCATCCTTTTCCGACCTTCACAAGAGACACGTCGATGCACTTTTTCGGAACTTACGAATAGTTCAGAGTCTTCAACAGAGTGGGAAAAAATCAAAGGTGTTCAGAGTAAAAGCTGACTAAGTAAATATTGAAATATGATATTTTACACGTAATTTGATACAAGGAGACACCCATGGGTCTTATCGATGCAGCATCTGAGATATGGCCGTTTTCCGCAACACAAAGTGCAATCACAAGCTATGCGCGAGAGTATAATATATTATTGCTCAGATATAGATAATAATGGATTCAACAATGCCTACTACTCATAAATTTATAGTATTGAATTCAATACTAAATAAATAAATATAATTTTATATAAAAGTAGAGAAATTTAAAAACACATTTGTTGTGGAAAAATGCAAAAAAGCTGCATCTTTTTATCCTATGTGATAATTATGATTACATTTTTAAAAGATGATTTATGGTCTAGTTTTTAAAACCAAACTACATATTATGGTTTTAAACCATAAATCATTTTGTACATATTATGCATTTCGATAATCGATGAAATGCCCTCCACTTTAGGAGGTTTAAATCGATTAATCCGAAGACAGAAATGGTCCCTAAATCCATCCCTTCCTTCTCTAAATTTGATCTGTAGGATGTTTTGAAAGAGTCTATCCTCTTGCATGTCACAATTTATACATAGTATTCCAAATTATAAATATGATTATGTGGAAGTCTATGCATAACTTTAACAGAGAAATTGCTCTAGAGTTAACCGAATCCATATAGATCACGTTCGTAATTCAATCTGGAAGAAACAGCTTACAAAATGAAATTATCTGCGATACAAATTTCATATACTTCCTCATGAGAATTTTCCTCGAAATCCTACGTAAGAATAATGAGATCCAGGAAACATATCCAAAAGGCAAATTTATTTGCATTTGGCCGGGATCGAGTTTGTGGAAAACAGGACAAATGCATCACCCGAGCAAATAAACTAAGCGGCTACTCAAGGACAATCGAAAAAAACGCATTATAAAGGAGGTCATCCCCAATCACCAGACGCTATAAAACTTTTACGAGGGGAGGGGCTCCGGCGTCGCCGCCCCGGCAACTAAGTTTCAGGAGCTAGGCTAGAAAACTGACCTTGTTAATCATAGAAAATGGACTTTCTCCGAAGGATGCCGATACTCTTAAATAAGAAGCCATTGCTAGATATAATATTTTAGAGAAGGTTCTGACAGGGCGTATCTCATGTGAAGCCCCGGAAGAAACAGTGTTTTCTGGAAAGGAAGTCATTAAAACGGCAAATGAGGTGACAAAAGCTCCGTTGTACTCATTAGCAATTCAGTAAACATTTTGGTTTTGCATGAAAGTTTGGATTACTATGCAACTAATGTTTAATGAAAATGTTTTCAATCGTCCTCTTTGAGTTTCTGATTTAACGAACATTCTAACTATGAAATTATAAACTAATTAAAATCTTATTTTCGAAAAGTGGTATCAATAAGTTGGAAGATATATTAATTAGAAAATTATGATCTACCAAATAGATTTTTTTCGCTATTTAACTTTATCATTAATTTGATATTACAATAAACTTTTTTGCTTTTTATTCAGTCTTATCATAATCAATCCTGCGATTATTTTCTGTTCCTTCCTATTTTATTTGTATTTGATTCTCACTTATTTTTATAAAAATACAAGCAGTTCGCAAAATTATATTTATATTGCCGCACAAATCAGAAAAACCAGCAATCGCCATGGTTCAATCGGCATTTTTGATTGGTTGGTCTCATTTTTGATCTCATCTGATTTGTTGGGCCATTCATTCTGAGCATCTCAATTCTGATTAATTGGTTCATGATTCGAATCCCAGCAATGATGTTTTATCCAAAGACAGGAATTCTTTTCTTTAAAATTTTATCTATTGTTTATCTAAGATCTGTAAGGTTCTAGGCCTTTCTTAAATATTAAATATGGATTGTTCTCGAACATTCTATACATGTGTCACATTAGTGATGGGCAAGTTCTGAACCTCGTGCTGTTCTGAGTTGCTTAGTGCTAATAAATCCAGTTATTTGTTTAAATTAACGGCGTTGTTCTTTGTGAAAATATGCATGTCATTGCCCACTATTTACTGTAAAATAATGTGAGTATTTACAAGTTATGTTTGCAAATAATCTGTTCAGCAAAACATTCAGATTTAACCAAATGTTATCATCATATTACAAATATCGTGACTTTACAATCAGGCCACAGCGACCTTTAACTGAAAAAATGAAATTAAGTCGGTCAGTTTCGGTCTAATTTCTGCACATCGAATTGCAGATATTCAAATATATTGCAAATGCCAATTATTTTTCACTCACCGAACTCTAAACGACATTTCTTTTCGGTTTCTTTTTCTGGGATTAAACCATTAACTGCCAGCAATTTGGGGCAGATAAGTTATATATGCACAAAAAGTTGTGTAATATTACAATTAAATTCAAATTATGCTTTGTTTTAAAAATATTTGATACTTTTGGAAACGGGTATCGTTATAAAATAATCAATAAAATCATTTCAATAAAAAACAAAAGACTAAATAAGTAGCAGATAATTACTATAACTTCTAAATTACTTATTTATGTACGGTGTTTCATTATAATATAAAAGCCAAACAAAAGTGTAATGCTCTAAAAATGACAATTCTGTTCCATTCAATTTACAAATGAATTTCAAATTGTCTGCATGTTATCAAAAAGCGAAGCACGGAATATACACAATTATAATAAAATGAAATTAAACTATCCTGTAGCAAATATATTTTTGCTACCGAGTAAAATTTCAGATTCCTTAAATGAAAATTGTGGCACCTAATGGATTAATAGAAAGCTTCCTTTAGACTGATGTAAGCCAACAAATATTAATACAGAACACAAAAAATTTATCGTGAATATAAATATGAAAATAGCAAACTTAATGTACATCTATTTTAACCTGACAATTTCATTGCTTTTTGAAGTTATTGTTTAACCATAGTTGCGTAAATTTGAAAATAATAATTAATATTGTTAAAAAATAATAATTAAGAAAATTTATTTTTTAAATTTTAATTAATTAAAAATTAATGATTGCTTTGTTATAATTTCTTCATTAAAACTTACAAACACTATTTCAAATATATTATTTTTATTTACTAAAATTATTTAGTTATTTTTAGAAACTAATTTAAAGAGGCAAAATTTAAATTATGTCAAATTGTGAAATATAATATAAGATATAGCGTCTCTACAATCAAGATGGTGCTAATGCATTCATAAATTTTCATTATAAACAGCCTTAAATTGAGTAACTTTACTAATTTAAAATAATACAAAGCAAAACAATTATCAAATTGCAAGGTACTACCAGTTATATATGCAATCAGAAATGTCATAATTTTTCTCTATTTAACGTAATTTTTTAAATAGGAATAGGAAATATGAGTTGAATTAAAATCTGAATTAAATATGAATGGGCAATGAAATTTAAATAATTTCATTAACCGCTTCTAACAAAAACATATTTAATATATTCCAATTAAAGGATCCGTTTATTTATTTAATTCGGCAAATTCGTTACTATGGTAATTGGAAGAAAAACAAGCACATCATTCTCGAGAGATAATATTTTATAAACGGGTTTCAGAGGATATTGAACAAGAGATTAAAACAAATTCTAATGAGTTATACAAAAAATCTCGAAAAAATGTGTTTAACAACTTAAGCTAATGTCATCTTTTTTAAATGGTAACTAAGCGGAGATTAATTCTAGACAAGCTTTAATTTAAGTAAAAAAAAAACAAAAAAAACGGATATTCACAAGAGTGAAGTCTGATACTTTTTTATGTAAGAAGGGAAGGGAATTAAGGAATTATATAAAAAAAGATTTCTAAAAAAAAAGATTAAAATTAAATTAATGGTAAAGAAAACTTCAAGGATAAAAGCATATTCTGCTGAAACTGAATGAAAACTTTGAGCTAGAAAATATTTAAATACAAACAATAAGAAATTAAACATAGAAAGTTCTCAAGTAAATATAGCCTGAATAAAATAAATTAATTAAAAAATAATATGCGCAGAATGATTCGGAATTCCAGCGACTCACTTCTAGAAACGATTGTACACGTTGTAATAAACAACTTTTGCAATAGAACATGGGATTGCAAATAGAAAAAAGTGATTGTTAAATGCATATAAAATCAATGAATAAATGAGATAAAGCGTACAACTAAGGTTAAATGAAATACATTTACAATATTGTAGCGACAATTACAATTTGAACGACAATAATCATTCATTCATAACTCTGGAGACACATTTAAACCTATTGGTTATAGCACTCCAGTGCACCGTGTAGCTATTTGGCAACACGTTTTAATAACGGATTCTAAAACGCTCCGTGCTTTTGCACATGCGTTAGGATGGATTTAATTCATCAAAATAAGGGTGAGAGGAAAGTTGAAAGGGTAGGATGTTTACATTTAACAATAAAATAAACTCGAATTACTCGCAGACTGAATTAAAATAATACGATCAGAAACGACACGATATTCACATACGCGTGAAAAAAAAATTGAACAAAAAAGTATCTAATAGGGTGAAAATCAAGGTCAATGAATGACGAAGAATTCCGGAAATGCGCTCATCATTCCGCGTCTCTCCCATTAATGAGATAGAATCGACGAAAAGTGGTCGTCTCAGAATACTGAAAACGAACAGTATTTATTAGTTACACAGTAAATAATGAGTTTTTTGAAATCCTTTTATATATGCATTTTGATACATATTTGCAGAAAACACCGATATATGGCAATAGTAGTACTAGAATTAGATTTAAATTGGAAACTTGGAAAAATACCAAGATGGCTGTTGTATGAATAATTCTACCATTAAAAATGCTATCAAAATACTTTTTTTGCATTGTAAAAAAATATATTCGGTAAAAGTGACTTTTATTTTTATTACAGAATTGTTATAATGTGATTCGTGTCATTACGGTATTGTCTAATTCATACTGTGGCCAACTGTTATATTTTAATTGTTAAAATTTCACCAGAAAAAATAAACTAAATTTAAAAAAAATTATTATTCGAAATTATATGCAGCTATTCAAAACATATGTTTCTTATTTTATTTATTTACTTTTTTTGTAAAAAAATAATAAATCATGCATTCTATGGCTAAAGCATTAATTAATCTACTAGAAAGAAAACACTTCTGTAAATATATATATATACAGAAATACAAGAAATGAATATATACCAAAACAGTTTATAACAAATATCAACGAAATACCGCAATATATAAGTGAATTTTATATTGCATGATATCAAGCGAATCTATTTCAATACGTTAGAGGAGAGATGTGAATAAAGGCTCGTTAGATATTGCTGCATTCCGTTAGCTTATAACGTTCAACTGAAGATATAAACAATCATTAGAAGATATAACAATAATGATCTCAAAAATGCATCGAATTAAACATAATTCTTCCCTGTTATTTTTCCAAGTAGCGCTCTCTGTTTCATACTTTCCACCTACTCATCTGTCAGAGGTGAATGTTAAAGAACACTCATCAGAGCCACGTTATATTCATCTCACTAATGGAATGACTATCTGTTTTCAAACACAGAAATCCTCTACTCATTTTGTGCACGTGCCACTCGGCTTTTATTTCTAAATAGGAGAGAGTTGCAAAATGGAAGAGTAATTAGTTAAAAGTCAAACAATGAACTAGGGGAAAGTGCACGACAGCGTTTCACTCCTCAGCGAAAGTAAAATTTTCAGAAATAGGCAGTCTCAGTTTTTTAAAATGAGCAAGAGCTCATAACAAACATTTAATCTACACCTGGGGACCGTGGTGGCCTGGTGGCTCGGCCTTGGCTTTGGAACCGAAGGGTTTCAGTTTCGAGACCCGATTTCACCGAAGAACGTCGTATAAAAGTGCCTGATGCTCGCTAAATCCGTCGGGGCCAAATGCCCTCCCTCTAGTGTGGTGTGGAAGTTTGGAGAGGGGGCGTCAGCCAAGGTGTCATCCTCGTCATCTGACCGCAGTTTAAAATTACGAGGTCTGTCCCAAAATAGCCTTGGTGTTGCTTTAAAACGGGACGTTAATATAACTAAACTAAACAAAATTAATAAAAGCCATCGTTTCTCAAATGTTTTTACTTGTGGACACCTTGGCCTATCGTCAGTACTTCTAAAAGTACCCCAACCACATTTGTTTGTATCCCCTACATTTTGTATGTATATATATATATATATATATATATATATATATATATATATATATATATATATATATATATATACTGCGCGCGTCTACCTATTAAGACATTTGATGTACCCTTTGAGAAATGGATACGAAAAGCTCAGAAATGTTTATCTAAGTTTATCTAAATGAATTCATCACAAAAATCCCATGAGTTTCTTCGGTTGACCTTCTTATTTTAATTATGAGTAATTTTATAATTATTATTTATTATACTTTCGTTTAATGTGTTTCACTATTTTTTAAAATCTATTATGGGATGAAATATAACAATTTCCTGTTTTTAGTCGACAAAAACTATTCTAATGAAGTTTCTTTTTGTTTCAGCTTGAAACTGGTCTCAATAGTATTCTGCTGTCTGAATAATTAAAAATTATAGATATTTGGAAAAAAATAAAGGCCAATATTAATCCTAATCTTCTGGACAAAAAAATAAATGTCTGCCAGGACACGAAACTAAGTTATCCCATGTCTCTTAAAATCTTAACTGTAACTTCCACTATCTCGAAATTGGATTTTTTGATATGAACAGTATCAACAGCCCATAAAAAATGCCAATTCAGCACTTCTATCGAAAGATTCCCCATTCGAAGTTTAAAATGAATATAATTATCATGCTTTGTTCTTGATTTGAGACTTCTCTGTGTTCTATGTCGATTAGGGAGCAAGATTTCAAAAATTTTCAAGGCTTGAAGTTACAATATCATCTTCCTTTCATTAAAAACAATATTTGAAGATTTCAACCAAAAGAGTTTTAGATTGCAACTCCTTTAAACAACTCCTCCAACCAACTAATAAATTTCACATATAAATTTGAAGAACGATAAACTTGAAATCCTACATAAACTAAAAAAATATGACTTCATTAAAGAACTATAAACTTGAGTTCCTACATAAACTAGAGAAAAATACGACTTTAAGAGAATTTTATTTCGGGTTACGATTTCATTGATCGTTGTAAAATAATTTGTAATACATTGGTTCAATAAAATAAAAAAATATTAGAATTTCTAGTTTAAAATTTATTAAAGCTAAAAAAACTAGTACAATTAAACTAAATTTTTTAAATTTAATTATAACAGAAAATTGATTTTGTTATCGAAATTCAGTAAGTAATTCTGAGTGTTCAATTTTCTTTAGATTCTTTTTCAGTTTGTTAAGCATCTAGTGTATTTTAGCATTAGTGTGTTAAGCATTAGTATTTTCAGTGTTCAAAATTGGACATCTGTCTTTTAATTATTTAAAAATAAAATAAAAAAAATAAAATAGATTCTAAATATTCTAAAATAAATTAAAAAAATCTTCTAAATATTCTAAAATAAATAAAAAAAAATTCTTCTAAATAATTCTAAATAAATAAAAAATATAAATAATCTAATAAAGCTTCTAAAATAAATAAAAAAAATTTCCTCAAAATAAAAAAATAAAACATTAGCGATTTTTCAAGAAATAATCGATTTGCTGTTACCTAGTTACAGTTAACATTCCCTAAAACAATGTAGTATTTATCCATAAAAAGTTGAAAATAATAAATTACAGCTCTAATGGGAAAAGAAATATCTCAGTTAAAAAGAACTGCGAAATTAAATAATTTTTATTCATTATTGTATAAGAAATATAAAAAAAAGGAATAAAGAGATTGCATTTTAGTTACCATAACTACAATTATTAATAAACTTTATGAAATACCATCTCGATAAAGGGTCTGAACTGTGTCTCGTGTTCTAAAAAAATCTGCCTATTCGTTTTTCGGTAATTCAAATTAGATTTATTAAATAAATAAAATCAAGGAAAGAAGTTATTAGAATCTGGAAAGATAATTTAAATATATTTATTTGAAGATTAAAAATGATAAGCAATGTAAATGGGGGGAAAAATGCATATAAGTTACAAAAGAACAATGCTCTACTGTGCGATAAACTCGAAATGTGCATGGTAATATTATTATTATGATACGCTTTACAAAGTTCAATCTAGTCTCTAAGTACTTCACAAGAGTTTGTAAAGATATTACAAGTGTAATGCCCCTTTAGGTTGATCGAAAACTCTTTATAACTTACACCTTTTAATGTTTACCACTTTTAATTTTCACTTAACTAAATAACTTTTATATTTGTGAGATTACAAACGTTTATAAACCACAAATTAAAAAATATCAACTCTTCTTATATAGAGTTCATTTAATACAAATTTCTCATAATTTTTCATTACATATTGTTTATGCTAATTATGTTGCCTTTATAAATAGCATTGCATTATATTGAAGAATGTTTCAAACTTTTACAATTTGGTAACATCAATATGTCTTAAATATATTTTAATTTTCCGCAAATGTAATGATTTAGTTTTAAATTATGTCCAATTTGCGCGCAGAACTTTAGAAACGGTTCATACACAATACAATATTTAAAATACAGATAATCTGATGGAAATCATCATAAGTAATAACAGACATTAATTAGAAATTTTAGATGGTTTTGCGTCACTGTTAAAATTAAACTGCACAAACATATATACAGAAAGCTAATGTAACAACTCGATTGCAAGGTAGCTTCGTTAAATTTAGGTAAATGATTGGCAATGATAACGAAAGACACTACAATGATTTTGATTGTTTGGAATAACACTAGGTATTCAAATAAAACTGGCCCATCCATTACGGTTATGCGGATAAAATTAATTTTATACTGTATATTATTATTTGAAATTTAACCTAATTATTTGCCTTTGATAACTGGCAAAGGCATGAATTCATTTATAAACCAATGGGAGTGCTTTCCCCAAATCTTTTTCGCATACTTATAATAAATGTGCCATTGCTCTCGCCCCTCATAAAAGTATGAAACTTGGGTAAAGCTGTGAATTGACGTGTGCTCGCATGACATTGACGAACAATAATTACGAAAAATTAATCTCTGACGATTTTTTTCGGCGATTAATCCCTGGGCATTAATACATAATCCTGACATAATACATAATAATAATCCTGACATTAATACATAACTATTCAAAAATAAAAAATGTGTTTTAATAACTTTTCTTTTTGATTCAATGAAACAAAAATTAATACATTTAAGGTATTCTCTTTGAGTTACAGTGTTTACATGCAGACCAATAGACGATTTGGCAAATTTGGTTTCTAATTTTATAAAAAACCACATTTCAGATACTAAACTTGTATGCTAAATTTTAACGATCTAATTCGTTTGCAATTACCGAACTCACTTAAGCTCGAACATCCGGACAAACAATTTCTATCAATGTATTTTTTATCACAACTTTCTCATATACTCTCCAATAAAAGTGTTATCCCCAGAGGACGTTTTTGCATGGTATTGGTATACAATAATTACGAAATATTAACATTTCAATAACAGCATTTCTATTGAATCCATGTGATCCTTGGTGACTAATCCCTGGCATAAGGTTAAGAGTACACGAAAATCGAATTATATTTTAGATGGATTTCCCCACCAGATTGGTACAAAAATTTGACAAAGAACTACATTTTTAGTCACAAATTCACATACAAAATTTGATGTATTTAAATCATTACTCTTTTGAATTTTCGCGTTTTCATGATTTTGAAAGTATAGACCAATAGACTTTCAACCCCTTGCTGGATTTGGTTCAAAATTCCAAAGGTGTTTACACTATAGATGTTAAATTCTTGTGCCGAATTTTATCCGTCTAGCTCTCTTTATTTTGAAGTTATCGAACAACACTATATCCGAATAGATTTTCTCTGAATGAACTTTTCACAAAATTTGATAGAAAATTTACAAATTTAGTGCAAAATCATCATACCAAATTTCATCTATTTAGCTGAAAGTGTTTATGAGTTATTGTGTTCACAAATGGAAAGACAGATGTAATGCCAGAAATATGTTTTTCGGATTTGAGGAGTTCTGCTAGGTAAAGACATTAGAAATCCGAAGTTCGAATATTTTAACGATCATAATAATTTCTCTTTGTATACTCGTATCAGATAAAGTAATAAAGAAAAATTCAGCGGACATTTGCTTCCACAAATAACAAAAAATCTATAATCACCAGCAATATCTACAATACCCAAGTTCGAATGTTTTTACGATTATAATACTTTCTCTTTGTACACTCGTATCCGAGAAAGTAATAAAGGAAATTCAGTGGACACTTACTTCAACAAATATCGAACAATCTACAATCACAAGCAACAATGAGTATCCATATTACTTCTCACAGTCAATATTAAAATGAATTAATCTGGCTGTCGTCTTTTGAAACATTAAAAGCTTCTTAGTGAACTCTCCAGAGTTTTATATTAAAAATTTTTAAATGATTGTAAAACCATTAATGATCTTAAAAATTGAGATTATGAGTTTCCTTTGTTTCGAAATATGGTTGAAATAACAAACCACAAATTCTATTCTAATCAGTAAACTTACATAGAAAAAATCTAATTTTACCTTTAACGAACACTTTTTAACGTCGTAAAGTGAATTAAGTTAGAACACATTTTAGCATCAAATTCTACCAACCGTAGACAGTAACACTACAATTAAACCATCACAATAGAAACAATGTAATTAATTGCAATTGAACCTAAATAATTTAAAATTAATGATAAATAGTAAAACAAACAATAAAATCCAAGTAATATTTGGCTACAAAACTCAAATACATATTAGCTCGAACTCAAAAAAAGATATCGAAGATTCAAAACCCTGTTACAATTAAAATTCATGTCATAAATAATACACTACTTTACAGTAAAAGCAATCAGAAATTTTATTTTAGCATTTATCCCTTCGTTTGTTTTTCAAACTAAGAAAAAAATTTACAGATTATACAGAAGTATACATTTGTAAAATATTGTTCACAAATATGTACCTTTTTATATATCTGTGAAACATTATTCATTAAATACTTTTTAATTATTTAATGAAAAGATTAAAAGTGCTGATAATAAGAATCAACGATGTATGTATTTTGGATGTATCAAAATTAAAAACGCTAAAAATCTCTATCCCAGAATAATGATAATAATTCTACAACAACATTTAGATAATCTATATATTTTTTAAATTATAATCTTTTATTTCTTTAAATTTTATTATATTCGAGCATTTTTTTTTCCTTATTGAAAGATTACACATACAAAAGAAAAATAGTTGCAACGGTTGAAAACCTGATTCAAAGAAATGAAATGTATTTTCTGAGATAAATAAATTTAGCAAATATATTCAAAATACATTTAAATTCTTTTAAAATTCTTTTGAGATAATCTAAAAAAAAGTTTCTCGGAAAAAAAGTAATACCAGAAAAATTCAAAATATCGTTTAACGGCAGAAATTGGTACAACTATAAAATTTATCACAAAATAAACAACCATAGCTTAAAGTGCAAAAATATTACATTGCATTTTGCCTGCGGATAAAACCATTTATTTTAACGTATTTTCTGAGTAAAGGGGATCTTTTCTATTCGACTTTAATAGATTTTTCATAGAAACATGAAAAGAAAACACCACTACTTCGCCGCAGATAATACATACATTCACATTCAAATTTCGAATAGAATTCTCTTCGCTTAAAAACAATATTCCAACAGTTTTTCTTTTGTTTTTAAATGATCTAGACAAACTTTGATAGTTATTTTTCTCCGAAGAAACAAGATATGAATATATAAACGAGAAAAATACCAAGCACTTTATCATCAAATTTTGAAAAAAGCATTAAGATGGGATTATTAAAATAAAAAGCGTTGTAAATGAGTGTAGTAAGAAGTAATTTGCAACTAAAGCTCATGAGTGCGTAGCGAGTTAATGTTATGGTAATTAATCGGATTCATAGACAACTAACAAGTTGCGAGATCTAATTGATTTCTTTCTTTCTCTCTCTTTAAGCAAAAGAAATTAAGGATGAATCCCCCTCCTCATTAGAGAACACTCTTTTAGTTCGGAGAAATCAACGGCAAATTTGTTGCTGTTGTTACTAATGCCAGATGGTCTAGCTTTACAAGACCATTTCTATGAATCAAAAAAACTCTAAAAAGTCGATGAATGAAATTGAGTTCTTTAAAATGTCGTCTTTGATAAAACTCAAGCAATCAATGTAGATGGGGAGGGGGATGTTTGGTCGGCTTTAGATCAATGGTATTCCGGAAAGAGTTTCGGCTCTTCCGGAAGCGCATCGGTGTGTCACTAATAAATCGTGAGAGATCGTCTGCCGTTTTCTGGTAAATTTACTCTTGAATTGAAGAGACCTTCCAGGACCTTTGCCAAAGAACCAATATCAAATTTAGAAGTTACAAGAAGGACGAAACTTTTATTTTCGAATCAACCATGACGAGGGCTACACCTTAGTCGGCATCCTATAATTTCACAACTGAATTCAAGGATAGAATTGGGCTTGCACTGATTTAACATAAAACTGACAAAATTTCAAAACAGATTTTGATAATATTGGTTTTGATTTCTACAATAATTTAGTCGGAAGACAAGATTTTGTTTTCTTAGAATACTTGTTTTTAAAAAATACGTTGAAATAAATATATATTAAATAAAAGCATAAGTAATATATCTTGCTCTTTCAGTTCATACTATCACAAAATAAAAAAATAAAAAAATTTTACAAGTCAGGAATATCACATAAACTTTTTAGACTATGTGATGCATGCTATATGAATATAAAAGTCAAAATAAACCACGATCAAAATATATGTTAATATTTACTCGAAATATCGTAGTTCTATCGAAATATCAGATAATATCTAATATCAGATATTTTTGGTTTAGTGTGAAAGTTAAAAAAATATTATATATATATATATATATATATATATATATACACTGGTGTGCAAAAATTAAGGACGAGACGGTTTTTTCAATATAACTTTGTACAAAAGCTTTCCAAATCAACACATTTAATACCGTAAGATCCCCAATACGTAAGGACATGTGTAATGTAAGCAACACTTACTAAAAGAGAAATCAGAGGGATAAAAAGAAGTTTTATTGAAAAAGTAGCATGGAGCGCAATGCGACTGAAGGCCGAAACATCCCTGTGATGGGTGTCCAGCAAGAAACATCCGGTCTTTAGTAGGGGATATGATCTCCCCTGACTGCTAGGCAGATTTCACAGCGTCTGCCCATGCTGAGAATGAGGGTGTCAATGAGTTGTTGAGGCATTGCTGCCCATTCGTCTTGCAGCGCCAATCGAAGCTCCCGAATCGTTACTGGTGGTAAGGTACGAGTTGCCAAGCGTCTGCCTAGAAAATTCCATACATGCTCGATGGGATTGAGCCGGCCAATCCATACGTTCAATATCCTTACTCTCTAAGAGCTGTTCGGCAGCTACTGTGCGATGACATGGTACATTGTCGTCCATGAAAAGGAATTGCGGACCCATAGCGCCTCTAAAAAGACACACATATGGAAGAAGAATCTCGTTACAATAACGGGTCCCGTTGATTGAACCTGCGTCGAAGATGTGAAGGTCTGTACGACTCCAAGCATGATGCCTCCCCAAACGAGAACACCGCGACCTCCATACCTGTCCCTTTCAATGATGTTCGAGAGATGATTGCGGCTTTCCCGCTCTCTCCAGATGAGTATGCGATGAGAATCGCTACTCAGACTGAATATGCTCTCATCTGTAAAGAGTACTCGTCCCCATTCATTGTCTCTCCAATTCCGGTGTTCCCGGCACCACAGAGAACGCCTTCTCCGATGGGCAGGCGTTGAGGTACACACCGTATAGGGTGTCGTGCAAACAGACCACCACCGTGCAGTCTTCTGGCCACGGTAAAACGCGATATCGGTCGTCCAGTCGCCTGTGTCGTGTGTCTAGCGATTTCTCCCGCTGTCTGCCGCCTGTTTCTTCTGGCCTGTAAGACAATATACCGGTCATCTGCGGGTGTGGTTCCTCGTGGACGACCACTACTGAACCTCCGAATAGCTGTTCCTGTAGTTTGAAATTGTCTCCAAAGTCGTGAAACGATGCTGTGAGCAATTCCGAACTCTGCAGCCACACTTGTCACACTGCGGCCTTCCTCCAACTTCCCAATGATTCGACCTCGGGTAAAAGCATCCAGATGTCGTCTAACAGATTGATTATTCGCCATTTCTCGCTGAGGCAGCAACTCGGTGTGATTTTAACTACTATACGGAGTGCAATCTCTTTGCCAGAAATACTGATCTTACACCGACAATATGCTTTATACTACTCAGACACTCCCCCATTACGTCTACCTGCATATCTGCGCATGTGCTACCGTACATCACCTTACTTAATCTCCTGATTGGTCTTTCTGTCCGTTCTGCCTTAATTTTTGCACACCAGTGTGTGTGTGTGTATGTGTGTGTGTGTTTGATTTAACTAAAATCCTGATTAATGCTACAGTTTTTGTCCTAAATTAGTCCCCATTAATTTCATTCTGAAATGTTCACTTATTTCATGATACAAATCTCACTTTTTTTATATAATTATTTATAACACGAGTTTAAAAAACTGCTGAATTTGTTATTTCCCACTTCGTGAACATGGGATAAACATCCTCAAGACCAATGCATTTTTTTCAAAAATACCTAAAATTCCCTTACTTAAGTCGACGCTTGTTAAAAGAAATCCCTATCAGAAACTCTAATAAACAAACTAAGGGGGAAATTCTGTTCACTTTCGCTTTTGTCTTTTGGTGCGAATGTACGCGTCGCACCTTTATTCCTTTCTAAAAATTATGCCTCCCCGGAAAAATAAACTGAATTTCATTCAAAAAGTCACTTCCTTTCGGTCACTTAACGACCAAAATTATAGAACACATATATTTGGTAGTTGTAAGAAAGTAAACTGCAAACATACAGTCAGATGCCGACAAAGCATTTTTTTTGAAAAAGAAATTACTAATAATCGAATAAGCAAACATATTCATAGGTGTAATCAATGTATAGTTAAAAAACTTAATTTTTCGACATCTGGTTTGATCAATCAAATCAGTTCGACAATTCTTTGAATTAGACATCTGCATAATCCAAACTTTATTTTAAAGGGTTATGAAATTTTTAAGAGGACAGTGGATTTTGAAATAATTAAAAATGGGAAGAAACATGAAATATTATTTTTATCATTTTCTCACCAAAATATATGTTTATATGCCACTAAAATAGTGTTATAAGATATATTGTTCGATAAAACGAATATTTCAAAGGCCAAGATTAAAAAAGTACATTTTAATTATTTTCCTCAAAATGATGTTGCAATTAGATTTAAATATCTTTGAAACGTTCCAAGTGTCTTCATTTTTGAAGAACTTAATTAGAATTGATATTAATATTTTTGTTAAACGTTAAAAAAAGAAAATAGAGTATGCATTTTGTATTTCGAGTTTTTTTAGAAAGGTAAAAGTCAATTTCAGTTCCGAAAAACACAAAATTCTTAAGAAAACTCAGTAAACGTGGATAAAAATGTTTCTAAAAAATTAGCATTTAATTAGAATTACAAAATGATACACAGTTTTATTCCAAATGAATTTATATTCGGCAATAAAGGACAAAAAAAGTAGGAAAGATTAAAAATAGAGTATCTTAGGGTATAGAGTATCTTCTTATCTTAAAAATAGAGTATATATATTAAAAATTAAAAGCATACTTTTTTTTCAAAATGCGTTTTTTTTTTTTCATTTTTTTTTCATATTACTTAAAATATCAACTTGTTTTTGACATATACTTTGTTTATAATAAATACAGGACAACCAAAATATAAATGCAACGTTGAACCAGTTTAAAGTTATGCACAACAATGTGAAATTATGTTTTAAGCTTTGAAAAAAGGCCCTAATTCCAAAAGAATTTGGGATATTACACTTAAGTCTTGTAATTTGCAGGAACTTTTAATGCGATGTCATTCTGTCATTGTGTCCTTGATTGTGAGTGTTTGAAAAAAATATCAAAATTTGATATAGAATTCAAAAAGTTTTCAAAAAATTAAATCATGAAACATCTTTATATGAAACATTACGTTTTTTCTAAAATGTCATTAAAAAAGTTTTTTAAAAAAAGTATTGTTTTAAATATAATTATTTTAAAAAAAGGGACCTTCGAAAAGTCACAGGGTACATTAAAATATTTTTAAATGTTCAGTATAATAGTCAGTATTGAGCAAGGTCATCTCAATAAATTATGGGGATACGTGAGTGGCTATTTCAATGTTTTTTTTTTTTTTTTTTTTTTTTTTTTATTCTTATTACTGTAATTTCAAACTTTGTATTCAGCTCTTAATGAAAATCCATAAAATTTAATTTATACCAGTGACAAGAAAGCTATTTCCCTATTTCATTTTTTTCTTTTCATTTAAGATGTCAACTAATGTCGTCTGCCGTTTTGTTTCTGTTCAATTAACATCGCCAAACAAGGCACAGTATTCGCAATATTAAATACTTATAGAAAGTTAAAATACTTTGTATAAAAAATCCAACTGGAAAGTTGTGTGTGCACGTGTGCGACTCTCTCTCTCTCTCTCTGTGTAATAAGAGTTAAGTTTGGTGCCTTATTGCACTTTTTGCTTTCAACAAGGACTTTCTAATTGTTTTTCTTTTTTATTCTTATGAATGAGTTTTCATTGTCCAAAACAGAAAATACGATATTAGAATGAAATATTAATCGACAATAAATAATTGCAAATTGCAACAAATTTCAATTAAACCTTTTCAGTTGAAATAGTTTAACGAGTTTATTGACTAACATAACAATATTTTAAAATATTTAAGCACACATAACAGAAAAATCAAAACAAAACACTTTAAATGTATCTGGCAATACATAAATTTATGATACATATAAGCTTTCAAACTTAAAATGAGTCAGAACCCAGCTCTATAGTAATAATAAAATTTCTATTAACATTCAAACTTTAAAATAAGCAAGGAATTATAATTAAACCGAAGATTTTTCTGTTACAACCACTTCACAAAGAGAAAACTGTCTTTCAGAGTTTACAGCACAGCATTCTTTTGACAAAATCATTTTTCCGATTACAGGATTCCTCTGGTGCAATTTCATTATTGCAGGCAAAATTATGCATTGCAGGCCAAATTATGCAAGTGAATAAATAGATTTATGCCTGTCTGCCACAGCTGTGCTGTTCGATTTCATAAGACATATTTTTACTAAGCTAAACTGAAATGTTCCTAAGAACATTTCAAAGAATTCCTTTAAATTCAGATTAGGAAATTTTCTTCTTAGAAGTGATTAGAAATCGCACTCATCAGCACTTTTTCAAAGGCTTCAAGAATTACTAAAAAAATCTTTTTGAATAATTTAAATATCTGAAATAGTCTTGATGATATTTTCTTTTTAAAATTCAGAATTCATTGAATATGAAAGCGAAAATAAATTGAAACCATAAAGCTCAAATTCAAAACATTTGGTGGAAAGATATTAGATATTCGAAATTCTTTTTCTAAAAAATTAAATAAAATCAAAAATAAAAAGCAAATATTTTAGAACAGTTTCCTATTATCCTGCTCTGGTTTTCCTATAATAATTTTAAAAACAATAGTGGCAAACTCAGATGGTATAATAGCCAAAGGATATTTTTTCTTGCATTAATCTATCTTCATCATTAAAAAGAGCTTCTCAATTAACTCTATTGTTATTAAAAATTATATGAACTTGAAAATTATATGAACATAACTACAAAAGTTATCAAAAGCAAATTTTCCAAAATTAAATATTAGTTTTTTCTAATAAGAAGATTGTCAAACTACCATGATGAAATTTTCAAAGATTCGATAAAATAAAATATGAAATACCAATTCTCTAAAATGAAGATACATTTTAAATTTTAAAAAAATACAGTATTTCTTTATAGATTGTTACAATTTTAAAGGCGTAAGATTTTTATTAAAATTATTCGGTGATTTCCACCGAAAAGATACAACAACAAAAAAGAACTATAACGAAAATATAAAAAAAATTTCAAAATTCGTATTAAATCATCGGTATCATTTCGCTGAAATTCAATCTTAATTATCATTGTAAAGTTAACACTGCCATATCTCACACTATTATTGTGAAGAAAAAAAAATATTGTCAACTTTATTGCAAAAATATTCTTTCAGGCATCTTTCAGTTACTGAAATTTAATCTGTAGTATTACTTTAAAAACAAATCAGTTGGAATGGTTTACCTGATACTTTCTCATATACGCCTTAATAAATATAAGTTAAGCGCATGCAATTGGAGAACAAAAAGGGTAAAAAAAAATAGTTATGGAAAGATTTAGCGTGCCACTTTCGACGATTAATCGCCGAAATAAGTTTAATACACAAGTATCAAAATACTCAATATGTATTTTGAACTACTTTTTCCCGATTCATTGAAACAAAAAAGGCGAAATGTGACAAATGTAACCACAAACTCACATGCCAAATTTTATATATTTAAGCCTCTGCGTTTTTGAGATATCGCATTTATATGCTTGTGAAAGTACAAACTACAGATGTCCATCTCTTGACGGATTTTGTTCAAAATTTGATAGGTAGTTACAATTTAGATGTTAAATTTGTGCACAAAATTTTATCCGCTTAGCTCTCTTTGTTTTGTAATTATCCTATTAATATGTAATAGGACAGACAGGTTTCCTTCGAAGAAATTTCGTTCAAAATCTGACAAAAATCAACAAAGGCCGTATATCCAAAAATTCGCCCATTTATCTCAAAGTGGTTTTGAGTATCGCTTGTACAGACAGATGAATTATAATACAAGGCCGAATTTTTTATAGGATTCTTAAGTTTTAAATGTTTAATCAAAATAAATTTAAAATTTAAAAAAAAGAATTATTAATTATTAAAATTTAAAAAATAAATTAATAAAACTAATGCATATACATAAAAAACTTTTTTGACACGATAAAGCAAGATTTTCAATTTGCAGTTCTCATTAATTTATAAATCACTATTTTATGAATTCATGAGTGTATTGATTATAAAAAAGGACAGAAAAAATATCCAAAACATATTCAAATTAGCAATAATTTCACTATTCTAAAAGAGTTATATATATATATTAATTTGCATACAGTTAAACATCTTCACTGAAAAAATGTGAATAAAATTCAGCTGCCTTTTTTAAAACAAAAGTTTATTAGTTATCGTTTGCAACTTTGTGGTAGGAGTTTAAGTTTTTCTAATAAGGAATGGAAGAGATAAATGTTTTCTTCAAGAAAGAAGTCGCGCTTTGAAAGTTTAACAAATCCTGATTAGATAATTAGTATTGTTGTTTCAGTAGAATTGAACTTTCTCAAAAACAGGAGAAGAAAAAAGAACTTAAGGAAAAACACGGGAAAGCACTTTCTTTTTTTTAATGGAACTGATTATCAAGTCAATGAAGCGCAATTTCGAATAAGATAGCTGAGTAGAAAGTGGAAAGAAAGTGATTTTATTTGATAATGATCCAAACAAAAATCCATATATGGCCAATTTGGAATTTGTAATGAAAAGCCGTAATCATACAAGAACGACACCTTAACTGGCAGCCAATTCTCCAAATTTCCATGTCACACCAACATGAAAACATTGGGTCGCCATATAATATATGCCAAGCCACTTTTAGCCATTGGATGGAATCACATCATCAACAGGTGGTTATTCCACTACTATGCAGAGATTCTACAGCAAGGGCACTATGGCATAGAATGAAAGGAAATAAAAACCTTACAAATCAATCATGTCTCTCTACGAATGTAATTTATTAATCATTTCTAATTGAAAAGTTCGTTTTATTAGCAAATAATTATGATATACATAGAGCTAAGCAATGTTTCCACAAAACAGAAAATCATTAATATTAATGAATTTATTAATTTTAAACAATTTGCAATTGTATGCCATCTCATTAGTGAATAACAGCTATTAATAGTGCTATTGTCATTTTCATTTCAATATAAAACCGTGTATAAATCTATTCCCTTTAAATCACTTTCTGTTATGTTCCATATATTGATGCCATAAAGTAGACGGACTTTCGACCACGGTCAATAAATTAAATCTATAAAAATATTTCTCAAAACAGTATTTAATTAACAGTATTTAAACATTATTAATATTGGAACAAGTTTTTATCATTAGAAATATTTGTTTCACCCGAACAAAATGTACTGAATTTATTGTTTCAGTACATTTGAGGCGAAATCATTTTGTTCGGTGGATTAGAATACAATAAAATAATGTTTTATCAACTCGAGAGCAAAAGATCATAAGTTTCATTGCTAATTAAAAGTAATGCAACTATGAATCGAGAATCGAAACAGAGTGAGTAGCAAACGCTTTGGAAACATCCTCTTTTTAAAAAAATCCTACCCTTCAAGATCTATCACCCTTGTGGGGGGGCATCTCGTAAATGAGGACAAGAAGTTTCTGGCATAATGGTTGTACTATGGCTTTTTCTGTACTCATCAGGGTGGTGAGTACAGAAAAAAAAAATTGAGGGTCTGACTCCTCCCATCGATGACGGGATATACTTCCCAAGGGAAAGGTTTTACCGTGGTCGGTGATGACCCTTAAGACTCAACCACAGTTCTCCCCAGTGTTAATGCCGGAGCGGTACGGTCTTTCCAAATTTTCTGTGTGCTTTCGGGGGGGGGGGGGAGGAGTAGACAGTTTAAGGTTTAAGGTATCCTTCAAGATCTGAAAGGTTATAATCAATCAAGGTAAAAAAAAGTCATGTATATGAGAGCTGTTTGCTTCGTATTATAGTAAAGAAAACAGAATATGCATTTTGAATGCCATTTTTGGACCGATTACAAAAACATTAAACAAAAGCTACAGTTCTAATAAAGAGGATCACATACGAAATATCATTCATACGAAAATTCGTTTTTGAATTAATGTGTTTACAAGTATGCGAAAGTACAAATTGACAGATAGTCGACCCTTCGGCAGATTTAATTCAAAATTTGACACCGGATCTAAAATTTAGTTGCTGAACATGTGTATCAAATGTTATCTTCACAGTTATGTACGCTTTCTAGTTATGGTGCTCACATGGTCATGCAGATAAACATATTTCTGCATGGATTTCATTGAAAATTTGACAGAGTTCTACAAATATGGTCTAATGTTCATATGCCTAATTTGATCCTTGTAATACAAAGCTTTTTTGAATAACTAAGTGTACAGACAGACAGATCGTGTGCACAGATAAATAGACATAATTCCAACAAACGGGGGTGGTTCCATGCTAGAAATTTTCTCACATACTCTCCAATAAAGGTCTTAACCTCCTTCCTCCACATAAAATTAAAAAAAAATCTTTCTTGCGTAAGTCGGCAAATTTCTTGCATTGCATTGCCGAATAATAATAATGAGATATAGATCTTTGTCATCAGCTAAGCATTTTGTGAATCTATCGAGATAATACGTATTTTGAGAGCCTTCATGCCGGCCGATGGACCCAAAATTTAAAGCAAAACTACAATTGTATTCACAAAATGACTTTCATCGATTTATTCCATTGAGTTTATGAGTTAATGCGTTTACATGCATGCGAAAGCACAGATGAACCAGCGGTCAATCATTTGATAAATCTGGTTCAAAATTAGAAAGGTATCTATATTTTAGATGCTAACCTTGTGTGCCAAATTTTATCTACCTAGCTCTTTACGTTTTGTAGTTATCCAATTGATTTTAAATCAAATAGTCAGATAGGCAGAATTCCTGTAGATGGATTTCATTCAAAATTCCAGCCCTCTAGTTCATAGAGATTTTGAGCTATCGTGCTCAGAGATAAACAAACAAACAAACATAATCCCAAAATTGTATTTTTCGTATTCAAAAAAAGCAGAGATTTGTCGAATTCTTGAATTGGAATTTTCTGATGATTGCAGTATTCTCTTCGTATACGAGAGTATAGAAGCCGAAAGTAATTCTGTCATTCCAATGATAGAAAGAACATAAACTTTCCTCCATTTTCTCTTAGAAATTCATAAATATTGGAGACACCGAAGACAGAGAGAGCAGTTAGAAGAGAATGCAAATGATAAGAGATTTTTGACAAGGTATCACATACAGAAATGGAAAAAAAAGCAGACGGAGTTAGAGGTTGGAAGACAATTTTCAACCCATTCTTTCTAAGCAACTCCAACTTTCGAATTTCAATATAAAATTTGTATGCCCATTGTATCTTCCATCGTAAGGGAGTTACGGGGAAATGGAAATTTCCATTTTTTTTTTTTTTTTGGTGATTGATCTGCGGAAATAGGTAGTACGTTATAAAAATGCCATCTAACATTTATTAGAATTTGTTGCATATTTATTTTAATTTTATTAATTATTCATTAACTCTTTGTTTTCTCTTGATTACACAGATAGAGGTGAAACGCATTTCTTGAATTGAAAATGAAATTACCATTAAACTTTACCCCACTGGACACAGAATGAATGCATGAGCGGAAAATGTTTAAAATGTTTGGAAAAACATCATTTTGTTGAAGAGGTGATAAAAAATTTCGGTCTCTCAGAAAAAATCCAACTGGCATCATTGTCTGGAGATTTTTGTGATTTCTAATTTGGATAAAATTCTTAAAAATTCATGTAAGAATCGCAGAGCATTTCTTCAATATATGAAAACACAATTCTCAAGAAAAGTCAACCAGGAAGATATTTTTCTCCCAAATAACTTCTGAAACTAACTAATATTTTGTGGCTCCACATCTCATGAGTGTATAAGTTTTATTTTTTCTAGGAGTATATTAGAACGTGGATTTACTCTCAATTGACTAGATTATTTCGTAGATAAGATATTTCTTCATTTATTTCGTCTTTTCTTAGCTTTTAACGTTAAACGTCGGTAAAACGCTATTTATTAGAAAATATTTTTCATTAGTAGGATTCAATGAGCCAAGAAAGATATACTACAGAGAACTATTTTCATAACTTTTTTTCGCAAACATTATTTGATATTTTTTTATTCATTCATTAATTTCCTACATTTTTATGTACTTAATGATCATTTTAAGTTTATAGGTGAGTGTCACTTTTCTGATTGAGAAAATGTAGAATAAGGCAGAAATCAGCTCCGTATTTTCCTTCATGATAAAGAAGACAGCATTTATCTTAATTTAATTTAATTTTTAATACGATCGACACATAAGTATATATTAAATCGACACATAAGTATATATTAAAAATGCTAAATGCTATTCCAATAAATTAATTAATTTGATTTTTCAAAAACAACTATATTGTTACATTAATCTAACTAATTGTAATAACTGTGTATTTCATGTAAGTTGCGAAATGATCTAAATGCACCTGATAATTATTTTTAAAAATTTATTTGATTCTAAAACTATGTTATGCAGATTGCAGAATACTATGCCTTTATTCGCTAGTAGTAATATTCGTAGTTAGTAGTAATATTTTGCATAGACCATTGGCGTATCATTAATTCTGGAACTGAAAATTACAATAAGCAAGAAAAAGAAAAATATTACTACTAACTACTACATTCCCATCGGAAAAATTCTAATACATGAATTCTTCCACTAAATCAAAAGTAATGTACTACTCAACAAAAATGCAATGCTTACAGTTAGCGAGCTAATTTTAAAATTGATAAAAAGACTATTTTGTCAAAGATTTTCAGGATTATATAAAGAATAAATTTAATCGTGTACAAATATAATAGTATTTAAGTTTATAGTCAGTGATATCTACAAAAATGATTGGGCAACAACGGCAACAACAAAAAACAACTCTGTGGTGTCTTCAAGTCTTTGGCAAATCGAAATGAATGCCAATGGATACTTCAGAAAAATAAATGATCAATTTTTCATATTTGGAAATAGTAGGAAAAAAGAGTAGAAACAATAAAAGTAGAGTAGTGTATAATTTTCGGTTTTAACTGTTACAGGTTCCGAATTAAATATAATAAAACGAAAAATGGAAGTAAATATTATTGTCGTTAAGTTTTGGTGTTTGTTTCATTATTTGTTGAAATCAAGAAATCTATTAGTACAGCCTCCAAACCAATTAGATTGTTGTGATGCTTGAATGACATTGTCAGTATCAATTTGCGTTTTACGATGCATTATTTTATTATGGAGAATAAAATTAAAGGAGTTATTTCCAAAACTTCATAGCTTCCAAGAAAATATGACACTAATTGGAAGCAATGGCATCTTTCAAACTAATCAGCTGCCGAGGCTACTGGGCTAAAGGGGACCCACAAATAAGCCAATTATAAAAATGTTATTAATCTAGCTGCAAAAAATATATTTCTAAGAAATACATTATAAAATATTAGGTGGTACAATGTGTGTTTTTATTAAATTATGAAAATCATTATTAAATAAAAAATGTATAGTTATTTACATATTTACAATGTTAGATTCGAGTAATAATTATTCATTTAACTGGTTGCCTTATATTCCTTTTAAAAGCTCCAGTTTAGATGTTTAATGTTACATTTTTGAGAAGTTTATTATTTCCTTATAATCTATCAAAACAATTAAATGCTTTTATTTTATCGATAACTAATCATTATAGTTAATTTATAAAAATGTAATACTTTAATCAGTTTTATCTTATATAGATATTAACATGAAAGGAGAAACATATGCTTAAAAATTTAATTTGAAATAAATCACTGACATTATGATTAGATTTAATATTTCTTGAAATGTTATGCTAAATTTACTAGTCATTAAAAAAGGCACATGAATGGAATAAAAGTGAATTGTCTAGAGCAGCAAAATCTCAAGTCCGTCAATTATTGGAGGCATCATTTTTTAAACAAATGATAACCAACTCCAATCCGCCTATTTCAAAATATAGACATTTATATAAAATACCACAGAAGAAATTATAACCCTATATTATTCCAATATCAATCAATTATTGTGTTATATTAGTTTCTTAAGTAAGGAAGTGATTCAATTTAGCATTGGAAATCACATGATATATATTAAATTTTTGAATCTGTAATCCGTAAATTGTACATTATAACTGAATTAAATAGGATAACTGAATTCTATATGCAAAACTGCATTCAAATGTTAGTAAGATTCTAGTTCTGAAATTATTTATTTATTTAATAAAAAAAATCTCCTTTTCTGTGTGACCGAAATATTTTAATTGATACTAATGAAAGAAAATATCATAAAAATAATATTTTGACGGATTCTATTAGAAGACTTTATTGAAAGGAATTAAATAAAATAAAAATGGAAACAATTTAAATCGTAAATTTTATGAAAATCCAAAAGGCAATTGAAAAAAATACAGAACTCGAGAAATTTTCAAAAAAAAAAAAATGCAGATTCCCAAACAAATGCAATTTGTTACAAAGAAATTGCACAAAATATTTTACAAGAATAATATATTCTTTCTCATCTCTAACTATTGAGCGAAAAGGGAGTGAAAAAATTAAATCCCATGTTAATGTACCATAATTTTATTTAATTTTAATACTAAAATATTTAATATTAAATAATATTGATAATGTTTATGCCCTTTATAATCATATTTAAGCAACTGTGCCACGCTAACAAATAATATATTGAAAATAATAAATAAACAGGATATTTAACTATTTTTCCATGATTATTTTTTAAAATTTCAATATTAAATAAATTAATGTTAAATAATGATGATAAGGTTAACGCTCCTTACTATCATATTTGTACCCAGCTAACAAATAATATTTCGAAAATAATAAACAGGATATTTAAATACCCATGAATCAATACTTTTCTTTTCTGTTGAATCTTTCACTACCGATGTCTTTCACAATAAATGCCACCTGATGACATAAAGGCCTGCAGCTGGAGAGAAAAGAGCTCTTATCGCAGCTTATTTCTTCTTTATTAAAACATTCGAGATTAAATAAATCACTAGTACAGTATAAGAAGTGCGTATACAAATGAAACGATTGGTGGATATGAAATTGTACTGTTTTTATAATCGATCTTTTAATAATTAACGATTATTTATTGTAATCAAAGCGATTGATAACAGCAATATGTTGTTTATGTGATATAGACTTTCTATTAAAAATTCTAATTACACCCAGTTTCCATCTAACTCAAAGATCAATCCAAAGCCAATTTCGCAGAACCAAAAGAAGAAAAAATGATTTATCGTCATAAGATGATTCATGTTTGACTTTCAGTAAAGGAATTTATATAAAAAAAAATGAAAAATATTGGAAATACAAATACAATAATAATAAACCAATTTTTCTAAAAAATATTATGTGTGAATGATGACAAAATTATTTAATAGTTTATTGAAAGAAAAATATAGATACTTCTTAAAATATATCATGCATTATTGTGGAATTTTTTTAATCTTTCTATTTTATAATTATAAATCACTATAAAATGACTACATGAAGTATGAAGTCAAACTTTAGCATTCTAAATTCCAAATTTTACAAAATGATATATTGATTTAAGAAAACTTTGTATCATTAAAAATAAAAAATCAATAATACTATAAAATTTTGTTTTATGTTCAATCTAAAATATTCATATATAGATAGATAGAGAGAGAGAGAGAGAATTTAAATTTACAAAAACACTATTGATACGATATCTTTGTAAATGATTTGAACTATATTTTAATTATGATTACTCTGAGATTAATATGCACAAAATTTATAACATTTATTACTTATAGTTTATTTAAATAAAAGGATTTTACTTAACCATCATTTTACATTAGAGCGGACTGTTCTTTTAAAGAACAATCGAGCAAGAAATAAAATAAAATCTGAACAACTCAAAACAAAACCGATTGCCATTTGCGAAGCTTCCTTCGCATCTTTAAGGATTAAAGCATTTAATCAGCGTTCTTCAAATAAATATTTGAATTAATCATTTCTTTTTTTTTCTGGGGAAAAAGTGATAATATAATTTTTTTTAATTAGTTCTCATAGCCTATTTAAAAGAAGTAAATTCGTTTAATTCACCAAATTTTTTTGTTATAAAAATTACTTATCATAAGAAGATTAAATTTCGAGGGATTCTTTTTAAAAAAAATCAGTAAACATTTATAAATTTCACATTTAAAAAATCGAGATACTTGCGCAAAATTAAAAACGAAAAAATTTGCTTTTTTAAAGAAATATCTAAGGTATTCAATTGATTTCCTGTTTTATTTTTAGCAACAAAATTGAGCCATTGTTAGGAATACTTTCTTCTGAATTCCTTCGTAGTTTTAAAAGAAAACTTACCTTCATTTTCTTGGCCATGTAGAAAACCAGTTATTTTTATCAAACCAAGAACTTTTATCCGAACGCCACTGTGCATATAAAGTCCTCACGAAAGCTCATGAAAGTGGAAAAACACTCGTTTTCTCCAAGAGATGTGAACTAAATAAGCCGAACTGCGCTCAGAAAATCCGACAGCTCTTAGCGATCCCGTAACCATAGCGATTTAGATGTCCCCGGGACCACGTGTCTTTTGCGCCTGCGCAACTACCCGACAATTGCCACTTGTGGATTCCGTCCCGCGATATGGAAATGAAAAAGAAGAACGCAACAGGCGCAACAAACTCCTTTGGTAAAATATATCCACTATTTGCAAGGGTGGGATTGAGGAAAGAGGAAGAGTATTGCAAAGGCTAATAATATGTGTTTAAGAAAAACGTTCGAATTCAAATGCACAACATTGTATTTATTAAATTTCAATTTGAAAAATTATCGACAGATCTAACATTTTTTCTGATTTTAAATTAAACATTGGACCTATCATTAATGATGTAAAGTTGCACGTTCATATGGTTTAAAAGTTAAAATTAAAAAGAAAAAGACTGTAAAGAAGAGAAAAACAGAAAAGGAGAAAAAAAATTCACATCAAATAGCTATTATTATTTTTTAATGTTGTAGATAATACACAAAATAAAAAAAAAATCTCAGCATTTCATTAGGTCAGATGAGCAGTTAATTCGTTTTCTGTTATTTAATCTCATTTTTAATGCATTGCAATTTGAATTTTTCTTACACAAAAACATTTTCACTCTCATTAGTGCTAATTATAATAATTATACAGAAAAATGATCAAAATTAGATAAAATTATAGAATGTATCAGTGGAATATTTCATTATGTATCAATGAGACATATTGAAACCATTTAAGAATGAAATGACTAATTGAGTCTTGAGTTTTTAATTCGAATCACTATTGTATGAGATTTTGTCTAGTCTTTAATAATCAGCTTATGTGACTAACTTCAGATTAAGAAATTAAATCTTGGTTTAGAATAGCTCCAATTATAGAAGTTATACTCAGATGTATATATAACACTTAGGTTGCATTTTTAATTACAAGACATTAATTGAGGACTGAAAATGGCAAAGATACGAGCAAACAGCGAAATGTTGGGGAACTGCAGAAAATTTAATACGATCGATCTATTTACATGCTGATTTTGTACTATTTAGAGGATTATTTATAGCGATTTTTGCATCATAAAGTTAGCAGAACAGTATGCCAGCCTACAAGCATTTTTATTTGAAAAATGCAGAAAGGCCCCTTAGTTTCAAACAATAGCTAATATTTTCGTGGACATTGACAAATATATAAACGTAGTTTACTAGTCAATTCCTTGTAAATATAATAAAAATTAAAAACTGCTGGATAAAAAAAAATCAGGAGATCCCCTCCCCCTTTCTCGCCAAGTAGTTGCCATTTTACAGAAAAAGTAACTAAACAAAACAAATATCAGAACAAAATTTTCTTCAGAAATATTTCCTGAATGGGTTAAATTAACTTAGTAAAATTCCAAGAGGTATACAATATTATGAACACTTACAGGTCAGTTATTACACGATAAAGTTTTATAATTTAAATTTAATGAATTTATTCAAATAATAAAAAAATTAATAATCTTTATCCTTTTGTAAATTCAAACTTACAAAAAATATTCATTTCAGATGTAAATTTATAATAACATTTGAAGCTTTGTTTCCTTACAATAGGATCTTCTATACCCATAATATCAAATTAGAATTAATCAATTTATGAATCACACAAATCAGAATCAATCAATTTATGAATCACTCAAATCAGAATTAATCAATTCACGAATCACTGAAATCAAAATCAATCAATTCACGAATCTATGAAATCAAAATCAATCAATTCAGGAATCACTCAAATCAGAATCAATCAATTCACAAATCACTCAAATCAGTCAATAAATTCACGAATCACTCAAATCAGAATCAATCAATTCAGGAATCACTCTAATCAGAATCAATCAATTCAGGAATCACTCAAATCAGAATCAATCAATTCAGGAATCATTCAAATCAGAATTAATCAATTCATAAATCACTCAAATCAGAATTAATCCTTAAAATTGGATTAAAACAAATAATAATACACTATTTAAAAGAAATTAATGTCGAATATAAAATAACCATATATTTTGTGCTTGATGGAAGAAAATAATAAAAATTATATAAAAGGCTGACTTTATATTATTGATCGTTGCTATTTATTCATGCTATTGTGCACCGATTAACTAGACAATTTAAACATAAAAGAAGACTGCCTCAATTGCTAGACGTCCTAACAAAAGTAGGGTCTTGCGTATCCGATTATGACGCTAATCAAAGGAATTGGAATATTTTTAATCCTGATCAGCATTAGAAACGGTGGTGGACAATTATATATACCAATTCTTATTTATTACAAGTAACAACTTCTTGGAAAAAAAAGCAGATGAAATGTTTTCCCCCACAGCAATAAAAGCAATTAGACTTTTTTCTGTTTTGAAAAGACAGGTATTTTTTAATAGATGCATATAAATAATTTATTAAATGAAACATTTTTATATCAATATGTAGTAAATTAAACCAGGTGTTTGATGTGGATTAGTGTTGGACTGTTTAAAGCAAAATCTTCATGACAACTCGACTATTTTTTTAAAAATATAACTTTAAAAAAATTAAATTAAAGTAAATTTTATCATCATGTTTAAATTACAGAGTTTATACACACATACTTTGCAATAATAATTAATAGTTTTATTGTGCACACATTATTGTTGTATAACTAAGAATGAATTTTAAATATTAAAGATAAATTAATCAAACATAAAATATGAAAATGCAACAATGTTTTGGACTAGAGATTTGAAACTCCTTTAAATTCTTTTCTAAAGAATATGTATATAGTTTTTTTCCATTCCATTCTATTTATAATAAAATATTTTTGTCAGAAATTAAAATATTATTTCATTAATACATTTTAAGTTATTTTTACTATAAACGTATTTTTCAGACAAGCAATATTTTCCTCTTAATTAATAAGGAATAAAATGTATTTTTTGCTTCTTACAACAAATGCTTTGCTTCGTCTATTTTACACAGTTATGTGCAGGAAGACGTGAAGTTTTAATGAAATAACGAATGAAGTAACACTTGACATAACAATAGCGAAAAGTAAGAAGAACCCTATCACAGATCCAAACCCATAAAAGTCATGAGACATTCTGTTGTTAATTTTCGCAAGAGGAATAAAATAATCAGTTACTCCAATTGCTTTTTAGCGGAATGATTAAGAAAGTAAAGAATCAACAGACATATTGTTCCTTGAAATGTTAAGCAACAATACTTTTATTATTCACATGACAGAAACTCCAAAGGCATTTGTTAAGTTTAAAATGATTAGATGCATGGAAAATGCAAAAAAGCAAACAAACATTTGTAATGATTTATGAATCGACGCACCTTCTGTTTTGATAAGCATCTTTCCAGCTAACGAGGTGCTTTCAACATAATTGCTAATTTTATCTTGAAAACAGATTCATGAGTTTTTTTTAGTAAAATGGGTTGAATGAGTGTTACAAAACATCAAATGCATCAGCCAATTACTAATAGAGAATAACAATTATTTTTTATATTAAAATATATTTTAATAAGTATATGAGCATCATTTTGACACATACTTCATACTTTTGAATTAAGGTAATATATAAAATTATAGAAATCGTCCTAATTTGGCGAATATTGATAGAGGCATTTCATTGGTGAAAGCTCATTAAGAGAATTTAAAATTTGGTTAACTGCATCTTTAAAGTATAGATGTACAATATCCGGAAAAAACAAGCTTCGTTCCACAGTGTTTTTTTAAAGAATTATGCTGTTTTGGAGAAAATATTTAGATATGAATCTCATATTGATTACATATGAATATTTTCTTCAATCTTACCTACATACGAACTGGTCATTTAAATAAAAAAAATCATGAATGCACTTAACATATTATTCGAAACAATCTGCTATATTACAGCATTCATTTTACAGTTTATCTATCGATACTTAGATTTTTGAACTTACTGTTCTGTTTAAAAATGACATTATCAGCATCAAAACAGATATAAAAAGACTCTAATACTTAGTTATAAAAAAAATGCTTTTTGTGTGTGTAAAACAGCATTTTTTTTCCGAAAAGACACCTATATAGATAAATTTAAAAAGAAAAATATAAAATTTGATCCAAATCATTATACCCGTTTCTGAGATACACGAAATAAATTTTATATATATATAATATATCTTCCAAACTCCTAAGATTAGGCATACACAAAAGATGGAGACTGTACAAGTACAAATATATTATATATAAAATACAAATAAAACATGCAGAGTGTGGAAATATATACAAAGGAAATGTGATGTATACTGCAATAATTTTTCACATAAAGCCTATAACCAGAAAGCAAGAAAATAATAAAAATAAATAATGCATAAATGCATGGAAAGAGACAAAGAGATGTAGCGATTTCCGAAGTAGTGCGGCACATTTCCAAAACAAGTAGGGATGGATTTAGTTCTGTAGAGCCCTATAGAGAGTGCAAATTTGGAATCTTATTTTCTCTTTTCAGACTTTCAAAACCTATATGCTTTACTGGATATCTCTATATAAAGAGCTCAACACTATAAATTTTAAAACAATTAAGTTTATTAAAGTATCTTCCATATTCGCCACTCCTTTCAGTCTAAAAAAATTTCAAAATTTAAATTTGAAAGTAATTTGAAACAAAACAGAATTTTTAAAAAATTAACGAAAATTCTTAACCCATTCTGAATACTCAAATACAGAGTTTGTCGGGGCTGTTGACATGTAAATAGATCAACCAACTGCAAAAGAGGGACCACGCTGATCATCAAGTCACTTTTAAAAAAAGAATATTGTATAAAATGCCATTATCTATAGAAACACCTAAAATATTCTATAAAATTTGAATACGTTCAAAAGTCCCTGAAATATCTCTAAGGGACAAAACCTTGAGGCCTCGGTGCTTCTAAGTTTGTCTCAGATATAAAAAAAAGTAGACAGTTGTCTACTTTAAAAAAAAGGGTTATCTTTTTTAAAAGTATTTTGCAAAGATTATTTTCATTGTTTTAATTACTATATTTACAGGTAAACATTACTACATTAAACATTTTACAGGCAACATTGTTACATTACTATATTTTTAACATTAAAAAAAATAGAGTATTTTATCGTTACATAATTAAGAGCGAATTTTAATTAAAATTTATATATATATGTATAATAACCTATGCCTAGAGCAAATATCATGTTACGATGTTCCAGACCAAAATTTCATTTTTTTTTTAAGTTTGTTGATTTTTTTCATACAGGTGTTAACTTCTAGAAAAATAAGATTTATTTTTAGAACATTCTTCGATTAGCCATCTATTCCAAAGCATTTTGTTTCTAAATTTCAATCAGACCCATGATCTTGAAATTTGAACGATTTGATTTCTCAAGTAATATTCATTTTTGTCTTAAATATCTTAACTGTTCTCTTTCTTTATCAGTGAATAAATTCTTTAACTGATATATTTTTTAACATTTATACAGCATTTGCAATTATTAATGTTATTTTACTTGCATATTATCTATCAAAATTTTTTTCCCTCTTTTAGCACGTCATTCTGCATGCTGAAATTAATACAACGAGCACTTACAGTCCGACAACTAATTTCTGCGAATAAATGGTTTCCTTAACATTTTAAACAAACATTATTTAACAACTTGCGAAATCTCAAAGCGTTTCAACTCGCGAATGCTACGAAAAATAATTTTATATCTCTTCTTGTCAAACATCAATCTCAGTTGAATTTCTGTCTTGTCTAACGTCGCAATTAAGTGCAAGTAAATTATGGTAGTGACCTTTAAAAGAAAAGTATTTCCTCGGTGAAAGTAAGTATATTTAAAACAAAATTCACAGTCAGGATGTATCGTCGGGAATGTTAAAGTCGAACGTTAAGTAAAATAAATGTTAGCTATGCAGTAAGCGATGTGAAGTAATAACGGAAAATATAAAATTCTTGGAAACATAAAAATGCTATTTCAAGTAGATATATCATTTCTTGATTCATTTCAGCGAATTTTAAATCTCTTTACTATACAAAAAAATGTACGTAAATATCGCGTTTTATTCGCTTTGTGATTGGTAGGTAGAGAGTCAAATCTCACGATATTTGAGATTTGCTTTCTCAGTATTGTTTAAAATATCTAATAAAAATTATTTTTACGTCGTATAATTATTAGGTATTTATATATAATTATTAGGCATTTGGCGAACGAATGGTGACAAAAAAAAGGAAAAACAAAGCTTTAATTAACAGCAAATGAGTTTAAAACAATATTATTAATTGATTTTACTTTCAGACACATCGTTTGCGGCAACACTAAGGAATAGCTTCTGATTTGTTTACTTTTTTGCGTAACGGACGACCAGCAATCGCTGAATATTGAAGTAATACAAGTGTTTACCTAGGATTATTTTTTTAAAATAGCAATGGGACGTCCAGAGATATCAAATAAAGAGAAAATGCAATTTGAAAAGAAAGTCTGATCGTGAATTTGTTACGCTGAAGACAAAAACTGAAAAATTGAATGAACATTTAAATATTGGAAATTTGATTAAGGAATGTTTCTATTATGGGGACTTTAAGTTTTGAATAAAAAATAACCGATCGGCAAATGTATGTTCTCATCATGAAAAGACAAAAGCTCAGGTGTTGGAACAAATGCCAGATGGAATTTAAAAACCTGCTAAATGAAACTGACGAACATCGGGTACTATATTGTACAGAATAGGGAATAGAGTGTTAAAGCGAGCGGAGGTCGAAGTTCCCTAATTATTAAGAGAGTAATTTTAAATAATGAATAGAATAATACAACTTACTAGTGAGAAATTTTTTCTGTTCTTCAGTGCTTATGAGAATAAAAATTAACATCAATAATAATTTAATTAGTGAATTTAATAGTTTTATCGTTCATATAATTCTTATAAAATGTATTACTTAAAATATGATTTTTTTTTTTAATTTCTTCTCTAATACAATACGCTGCGCGGCGGCCTAGGGTAAGATCTAAGTTTCTGCTTTAAAGGATTCTGGTTTTGAAGCCCGATTCTGGGAAAGAACTGCCGTTGGTATCCTTTGTACGTATCCTGCCATGTACGCTTTCAGTATGTCAGGAAATCTGGAGACGGGCACAGACTCTAGTGTTGTCATTGAACAACAACAGAAATTGAAATACCTGTCGCAAAATAGTCAACATGATCCTTCAAGCCAAAACATACATACAATTAAATTTGACGCAATACAAAAGCTATGAACAAAATATCTCGAGTCAATTTTCAGTTAAATGAACAAGAACATAAACCAAGCTCCAATACACCAAAATGAAGCAAATTGAATGCAAGCCAAGCATATGCACAACGTCCATATAAATTTAAATGCGGGAAATTAGCTTATCACGCAATCTAAAATAAAGTGGTGAAGTTTAAAAAACTAAAACACAATGTGATTACAAACACACAGAAATGTTTGTTTATTAAATTTAATTTTTTATGTATGTGGTGGGAGGAAAGGGGATACAAGTTCGGTTGTCTCAATTTAAAAAAAAGAATCTAAAAATTACTGGAAGAGAAAAACTCAAATGTATTATATATTTTCTTGCAAATCTAGAAAGATTGAATTTCTATGATTAGAATGAATATTCACCTTTCCTAATATCATTTAGCCCCCTAACATTTCCAAAAATTAGAACAAAACATGTGCAATATCGAATATGGTTCTAAAGTGGCATTTATAAAATAGTTCACTAAAGTTTAAAATGACCAGAATTAAAAAAAGTACAAGGCCTCAAATAGAAAAGTAAACAAGTTGGATTTTTTTTTATACATTAAAAACGTATATAGCATCCTAACAAAATGTTACACAATTTCTTATTAATCCAATTTATTTTCAAAGTAATTTTTGCTGCTACTTAATAAGAATTCGTCCATGAATGGTATTTAACTTCAAATAAAAATGAGAAAGCTGCTTGAGATTATGTTCACTGATAACGTGACCCCCTTCTGAGGAGATCTTTTATTGAGTCTTAAAACTCGCAATAAACAGACCGAAAAAAACTGCGACCTCCTATTATCCCTTCAAAAAAGCTCTGTTGATTTCTTTTATTTTCTGCTGAAAGACTGACACGAAATGTTCTTCTGCACGATTTATTAAAAATATGATCTTGGGGTAATGAAATTTCTGCCTATTTTGATAGCTGATCGACGTAGATTGACAAGAAGAGCTTTATTTTCTGACAGACATTTATACTCTTCACTCTTCCTTCACTCTCACAGTTTTTCACTCTTCCTGCTTTCAAGATATAGAATATTATTTTGAGTGCAGAATTGTAAATATCACTCTTTATGATTTCACTTCAACTTCTAATGTAAATCTCACAATCGCCTTGGAGCATAAGTCAAATTTTTTGTCTTACAATACTTAAAATACTTGCTATAATTCTTTTCTAGAAATCTATATAAACTTTTACTATAGTATAACACCATAAACCACTAAAAAAGCTATATAACTTTTTTTTTTCACTAATGAGGGTATGTCCCTGAAATTTTCTCGCTTTAGTTTAGTTATATTAACGTTCCGTTTTGAAGCAACGCTAAGGATATTTTAGGATGGACTTCGTAATTTTGAATCGCTGTCAGATGACGAGGACGACAACTGAGTTGGTACCCCCTATCCAAAATAACACAACACAACAGCGGGAGGACATTTGGCCTCGACATATTTAATGAGCATCAGTTCAGTAGAATCGGGCCTCAAACTTGAAACCCTCTGGTTCCATAGCCGTGATCTTACGAGCTGTGCAAATAAGCTTAAGCATAAAAAAATTATAAATATCAACACGCTTGGACCTACAATTTTAATTATCTAATATTTAAGCTGATTCATTATGTTCTCCCTTTACCGTCCAAATCGAAGGTTGTTGCCAACATTTTCATCCATTATTTTGTTTTTATTTTGTATTCGTCATTCTATTCTTTCTTTTCTGTTAAAGCATCATTTCTGTTATTATTTTTTTTATTTTAGAGATTAATTCGAATTTGAAACTTCATGAAAATTATTGAGAGGGAAGATCCCATTGCAAGGAAACCAAACTTCTAATGATATTAATATATTTACATTTAAAGTAATGCAAATAATGACATTTAAAAAAAATTCTTTCTTTCTTAAGCGTTCCATCAATGCAAACGAACTTTACTATTATAATTTTCGTTAGCTAATTTGTGATAATGAGATCTTAGATATGTTTAATAGGACCATAGCCCGTCTGGAGGGGACATTTACTAATTAATCATTCCATTGATAGAAATCCAGTTTTGGTGAACATTTAAACACTAGACAGAACATCAAAACCTTGCCAAGCGCAGATTTGTAAAACGCGATCTAGTATAGACAGGCCATCCTAATTTTCGCCAAGTTCACATCTATAGTTTCAGTTTCATTCATGAGCAATACTCAGTGGAGGATCGAGCACGTTGTCACAGCAACAGGGTCTTTTCATTGGATACTCTTATCTATTCATACAAAATTTTCAGAAATGGAATAATTGATTGATCTAGTAATGATCTTGCACAAGCTGAAATTAGAAGCGGCGATGGCGAGAAAAACCGCCTTTAACCCAAAAAAAGTAAAGAGTTAAAAAAAAAAAGGAACTGTTGGATTTTGCAATATAGATTGGCAAAATGAAGAAAGAAAAGAACACTTATATAACAGGCACTGAAGAACTCCAGCAACTTATTGCGAACAGTTCAATCTAGTCATTGTCGCAAGCAAAAATCATTAGATACTTTAAAAATAATAATCGTATCATCCATTTGTTTAATCTATACTTATAATAAAGCTCAATGTGTGTGTGTGTGTGTTGGCGCTCTACAGGCCAGACCATTCAACCTACAGCTACCAAATTTGGCACGTGTATACCTTGGAGGCCGGGACTGTGCACCTGGTGGTTATTTTTTCGAATTTTTAACTAGAATTTTATTTATTTAAAAATTAAGCGAAAATTTGACGTGTTTCTGCTATAACTTCCGAAAATATTACCGCACAAAAAAACATTTTTACACGAAGTTAAAGATCAAAAATTTATCTTTTAAATGATACTAATGTTTTAATCTTAAAATTAAATTTCTATTTTTAATGAATTTTTAAATAAATATTTTAACTATGTTTTTCAATAATTTTTTTCGTAAAAAATAAAAATTAAGATTAAGCACGTTTCGCATTCATGGGAAAAAATTAGCTTTTTTCAAAGAGTTGCCAACACATTGATTAAAGCCCCAATTAAAAATAAATTAAATCTTTTTGGAAATGAAATCTGCAAAAATATAATTTTCGGCACGTGTCTGTAGGAAATGAAACAAATATGAAATATTTTTTCTAAAAAATAAATTCAAGAAAAATTATTTTATGAACTTTTACACTCTCTACACAGGGTTTTTATTTAGTCCCGGACCCATTTTGATGTTTATTGACTCTTAAAATAATGAAGATACAAACTTATGGCATTTATTGATGGAATAACTCATATATTTTCCTTTTCAGGTTTGAATATTTTTACTTTTGTAAATATCGTCTGCGCGTGTTTTTAATTTCAGATTATTTCATTTTCCAGTCTAAATATCTGTACTTTTCTAAATATCGTCTGCTTATTAATTGCATTTTTCTCTCTTTTGTTTTTGGCAACTATTGAAATGTTATGTTTACTTTTGATGTGTTTGTTCTATGTAGTACTTTTGTATGTGATGTTTTATTCGAGCGGATATTAAGGAGAATGCATACACCACAAAAGAAAGCACAGATTTTATGTTGGTCATAGAGTTTATTTCTAATCAACTAAATCACTGACTTTTAAGAGTTAATTTCCAATCACTTAAACTGACTGATTTATGAAAATATGAATATCACTATTCAATAAAAAAAGGATAATTTTAGATTTTCCATCGATCGTTTCAAAGAAAATACGCCAATCAGCGCGCAAGATTAATTGGCCTAAGATTATGAAAATGTTTAGTTTTTCTAAATTTTTAACATTTAAAATTTCATAAATAAATCTTAGTCGATCGTGGAAAATAGAAACATTCATTCATTTATTTAAAATTTGGTGTGTCCAGAATATTTCTCAGAATATGATACCTTACTGCATTAAATTTAGACTTCATAATTTTTGAAATATAGTTATACGCCGGAACAAAATATTATTATTGATTTCATTTCAATCCTTTTGAAAGCAAAACTAAAAACTGAATTTTATGCTGAATCTCAGAAATTTTTGTTGAATTATTGTTTGAGATATTACATAAATGATGAAAAATATTTTGTTGTTAACTTAAGACTTAAATACCGAGCGATTCTGTTTGCAATACTCACATTCAATAATAATAATAATTAATAAATAACAATAATGATGATAAATAAAATAAAACGCTTGGTTTTATTAAAAAATATCTTAATATTAATTGCAATTTCATCATTTACATTTTAAATTAAAGTTGAAGTTTTGCCGGAAATGACAACAAATTAGCAAAATATATATAGTAAATTGAAAGAAACGATCTAAACAGTATAAGATTGGTATGGCTATCAAAATTTGAAGATTAAAAATGTTTTGTTTGAGAATCCTTTAAGAGACCAGTTACTTAAAATATTTAATTGAATATTGTAGCGAGCGGTAATACTGGCGAACCGGCTGGTCGCCAAAGGCGACTAGTAAGCAATAATAATAATAAATTCAACTAACATATTAGCTTCATTTTCTTTCTTTTTTTTAATTGTAAAAAAATATTTATGATTGGTTAAAATGTACATACTTTCTTACTTTGAATCATGCATAATACGTGTTTTCCATGTAAAAATTTTACGGAAAGCGAGCTGTACCGGTAAAAGCAGAAAGAATTTTCCAGAAAGTTCCGAATATTATCATCAGAAAAAAAATACACATAACTTAAATTGAATTTGCGTCTTTTACTTACGTATTTCTGAAAATAACAGGGTTAAAGTCATAGAGCTGATATCTCTATGGTAAAAGTAGTAAAAATATGACTAGAATAAAATTTTCCGATTTCTTTGATGTCTCTCTCTCTCTCTCTCTTTTCTACTAGCAAATGAATCCCCTTTTTAGGATTCAAATCACACATAACAGCCGCTGAATATGAGAAGCTGTTTATCAGGGGAATGATTTAAAAACATTTATACAGTAGAAATAGAGTAATTTGTTCAAGGCAGGCACGCCTTGACCTTGGGTTCATTTTGCATAATATTGCTTCCTACTCACGACTACTACACAAACTGGAACTGAATTTCTTTATCGGTAGTGAACGAATGTTTTGCAGCTGCTGCAAAGCTCTTCAAATTATAATGCAAAAGGTGCCATTTAAAAGATTAAATACTGAATCTTTTTTTTAAAAAAACTATGACGCTGAAGCAGAATGTATAACAATAGAAATAATTATAAGCAAGTTACATTCATTGACACAAGAAAAACTATCAGAAAGTAACACAAATATATGCATAATTTTTATCTCCTGTGAAGGTCGATATTTTTTTAAAAAAATAAACTAATTAGAATTAACCGAAATTTGTTGTTTGTTAGAAAAAGTAAATTTCATAAAAAATAAATAATGAGCTGTACGTCATGTATATAAGTTTTTTTTTTAATTTTTAAAAGTGTAAATTATTTGTTACATGAAAAATTGGAAAAAAAGATCCAAAAGAATACCCGTGGAATGATCTGAATTCAACATTTTTCATGCACAGATCAAAAATATATATTCTATGAAATGTATGCTGAATCATAATGTGCAAAAACGGCATTTCGAATTCATAGATAAAACAGATTACTTTATTATAATGGTATTCTTCGTAACATTTCATTAATTCAAAGTAACCATTTCCATTTATTCTATAAGATTAGAAAACTTGTATTCTTAGTATATTTTATGAATTTTATAGCCACTAGTATTACTGTAAAAAATCCTCATAATTTTAAATATAATTGAAATTTCTTATTTTAAATTTTAACGAGTAATCAACACAAATTTAGAATGCTGAGATTCAACTAAAAGCTTCATCAAACATCGAATGTACGTTATATTGTAATCCATCAAACACACAAAATCAATTCAGAAACTGGCATTACGTTGTATTTGCTATCAGAAAAAAAATCCATAACCTGCTGGAATGTAAAGAAAGATGAGCAAAGATTGAGGAGGAAATGTCGTAGAAAAATTACAATTCCTCTATTTTACTAACAATAGGGGCATATCAGGTTTAGTAGTTCTATACACGTTACAGAAGAGTCATTGAGTTGGTACGAAATTTCGAGCATTTTTAAATTGTAGTACATCCAAACTTTACGTTAGTAGCGCACATCAAAAACATCCATAAAAAAAGTTTAAAGTGTTCATATGACATTGCATCCCAACCTCCGGAAAGTTCCAAACTCGCAGTAAGTAATAAAATTCGACTCTACGAATCTCTCCAATCGTAAATAACTCAAATAATGCAGCGAAATTTCAACTCAATAAGCCTGAAATGCTAAAAAATAATCCATAGCATAATATCTTCGAAGACAAATATAAAAGAAAAAATATATATTATTTTTTTTAAACTCATTCAGTATCTAATGGAAATGGACGAAGTCTATTCACAAATATGCAGCAATACACACAAGGAATAGGTGTCAAATATAAATCATGATTATTTTAGAAACTAAAATACGAGAACTCTGTGGTTATTGCTTGTTAGATAAAACTCTTTCCTCCTTTCAAGCACATGGGCATCGTATATCGAAACTGAAGAATTGCAACAGCTCTTTTAATTCCCAATGTATAATTTTAATCAGCTATTTATTTGGTTTTGGATGCAATAATCCACCTAAATCCCCCAATAACTTAATTTTTAAGATTATCCTATATATCAGAAATTATCATAAATTTTCTTTCCCTTTTTTTCCTTTTTCTCGAATGTGGAGTACACACAAATAAAATATTTTAAATGGAAAAATGCTGCACCTCGGTATTTTAAGGAATTTCTACTTTCACAGCACTAAAAGAGCTCGAAAAAAATTTGGGAAATAATATCTGTCTCTTCATTTTTAATATGGTTTCTTTATAATTTAAGAACCGAACCAACAAAAAGAATGGAATTCAGTAGAAGATTTTAAAACAAAATTTTTAAAAAATGAATGAATGAATAAAAATGTAAATAAATACAATACAAAAGAAAACTTTAGAGTTTTGTTTCCTCAAGTAAAAAGTACTTCATGTGATTTCCCTTGGTCACGAGTACAACATCTATGTGGTAGTCTATTTCACTGAGAAGGTTTCTGTATGAACTTTCTCTGTTTTCAGACATTGAACTGAAACTCTTCGCGCTTTCACGCATGCGCCAATCAGTTTTGATTTCATGGAAATGAGAGTGAATTGACAAATGAGAAAATAAAACAGTTCTTTTCATTTATTTTTACAGAGAAAAGTATAGAAGTATTACACTTTTTCGAATTAAAATAAAATAGTACAATTCAAAAATAAGGCTACTCAATATCGGAAAAAAAAGCAATAGAAAAATAAACTGAACAAATAAACCCCTCAGCATTAATGTTTGTCTCATTCGCTGCATATTATCCTTGCATGGGGGGGGGAATGTTTAAAAGTGATAGACACAAAATTCTAAAAGGAATAATACATTCAATTCCTTCATTGTAGTACAGAACGGAAACTTTAAAACAGAGTCCACGACACATCCTACTGAAATAAAGACATCCCAATAAAAATAGATAATCATTTATAGAACACGTCTAGCGGTTATCGAACGTGCATCACTGGCTGCGAACATTCTTTATAGTATTTTACGGCAAAATTGATTATAGAATGAATCTAGAACGTGTGAGTAATGTAGGAAAATTATTGTGCATCCAAACAAACCTTTTAAGTTTCTGTATTGCGTTATTTTCTTCTTCTTCCTATCATTGTTAACAAGAAAGTAATAGCCATTTGTAGTTGGTACAATTGCTTCGATAGTTTGGCAGTTTAGAAATAGCTAAGTTCGAACAACAGAACATCAAAATTCTTGTTCATGAGCTAAGCAGAAATTTGTATACTGATATTGCAACCATTGATTTGTTACATTGTTATAAAACGGTAGAACTGCTTTAATGTTTAATTTAACAACTGCCGTTGTTTTGATGACAGCATTTATGACGAAGTCGAGCTATGTTGTTTCACAGAATTTCCGTAGAAAATGTTGTTAAAAAAAACATCTGACATGACCTTTGAAGATTTTCTTTTATAGGTCTTCAAAATCCTATATTTGTATACATAAAAAAGAAATATTTTTTAAGCCCAGAGCCGGTCTATTAAATTGGCAAAGTAGGTTGACCTAGTTCAAAACGAAGAGGTTAAATATTATTCTAATGCCTTTTCAACCAACCATATTGTAAAAAATAAAAAATAAAAAAAATGGCTTTCAAATTCTCAAATATTAATCTCCAACAGTTTAAAGATAATCTTGTTAAGCAATTATTTCAAAGATTTCCAAACTTTTTTTTCGTCTCCTTATTAAAGAAGGCTTTTAAACTGTCTGGGATAAATTACGTCCTTCCTTTCTAAGGAAAAAAAAATAAAGCAATAGTTCGATTAATTGTTTGAAATAAGCGTATACATCGAATGTCTTCGCAAATTATTTTATCTATACTAGTTGATTTTTAAACCGACTTAAAAAAAATTATCACAGAATTATTCGCTTAAGAATAATTCTTGTAAAATATTTCTTTCAAATATCGTCTGCCTATTTTTTTTAGCTATAAAAATAGTAAAAAGTAATTCAAATAGAAGATATTAATGTTTGCAGCGTCTCGCCAATTTAATTATTACTTTTTAATACTTTTTAAATTTTTGTCACTTCTTTTATTAGGGGGAAAAAAAAGAATTTGACATTACAGTTTAGTGTAAGAATAAATGAAATTAAATGTGAGATGGCATACACAGTTACGGTTGGCATGACTTGTGAATTTACTTTACGCTTGGGAAAAAAAATTATGCAGATTAAAAATGAATATATCGAAATGGAAATAACTTAAATCGATTGCGCAGAGTTATTTGATGTAAATATTTTGAAAAAACTCATTACCACATTGTTCCATGAGACTTTGTTTAAATCTTATAATTTATTTATGTATTTTGTCAGCAGATTAAAAAAGGTTTCCATTTTAAACACATATTTAGTGAATAAATTTTTTTTATTGATAAATCTGAAAATTCAGTAAATTTATACGGAGAATTAGGCAACAATATAAAAAAATAATCTACAATGATTTTTTAACCATACAGAATCGATACTTGCGATGCAAATATAAAATGTTTGCATAAGTCGTAGATAGCACATATTTAAAGCTCATTCAGCGTTTAAGAAAGTACCGACAACGTTCTGTTCGAAATGCTTATTATTTATTCAAGAATATTCCAGACATCAGGAATCATAAGGTGAATACTGCCAGAGCATAATAGTAATTATATGCTATTCCCTTTTCCCATCCTAGGATACTAGGATTGGGTTGAAATCCTATACTGTTGTCTAGGTTGATGTTGATGCTCGATTGTAACAGTTTCAGTTGGTAATTTTCCTTTAAGAATGAAACTAATTACTAGGTGGGTACCGGTTCCTGCACCTCTATGAAGATTTGGTATGATCACAATCTGGGAATTCTCTTCTTCGGAAGAAATATTGAGAACAATGCGTTGGTGATCTTGGTTTGACAGTGATTGACGGATGAGTGAGAAGAGAAAAAGAAAAGCTTTACTGATATTGTTAGTATTGGAGAAAGGGAGGATTCTTCGCTGTTCCATGCATTATTAGTTGAGATGAAAGATAGTAAAGGTTGGGGATAAAATTTATATAGTTAAAAAAGAAATATCGCGCATGTTAACAGAGCAGCCAAGACTAATTAAGCCATATCGGCAAACATTTCGTATGATTGATGTAGCTTCACCCAACTGAATACGAATAAAATCGTAGAAATTATCAGTCGAGTTAAAAATTAAGTATCTACACTCTTTGCGTATATCAGTCTGGTAAAAATAATGCTTTTGCGTACCTGATATAAAAACAGTACCGCCCAAGCCTAATGTATACCATAAGAAAAAATGAGCAGGCAAATCAGTGGATTGTAAAGCGAATTTAGTTTAGCTTAGTTATATTAACGCCCCATTTTAAAGCAACGGTAAGACTATATTGGGACGGACCTCGCAATTTTGAACCGCTGTCAGATGGCGAGAACGACGCATGGGCTAGCACCTCTTTTCCAAGCTTCCACATCACACCACCGGAGGACGTTCGGGCCCGACGGATTTAACGCGGACCAGACCCGCTTACACGACGGTTTTTCGGCCAAAAACTGACAACGAAAGAATAGGGAGTCTAACTTGTAAAATAAACAATCAACTGATATTTTCTAGCCGTTGCCAACACATAAAAAACGTGAAAAAGTGACATTGACCAAACTTCATTGGTTATTAATAATAACCGGTTAATGTGATAAATGCACATAAATTATTCACTTTAATCTGCTTATTTGGTTATTATTAATAATGACTGGTTAATATTAATAATAACCGATTATTTACATTGACAGTAACATATGCGCAACGAAAGCAGTAAGAGCATCCATCAAAGTTAAGCCAAAAGAACCAAAGATTTATGAAAGATATACATTATTTTTATATGTGATGTTTATCACATTTTTTTTCATCAGTGGAAAAAGAATAAACATACTTGAAATACAGAAATTCACGTATTATGAGAAAATAATAAACATCGTTTCAATGAACATCACGTACATGTTGTCAACAAGTTGTTCACTTGTAAATAAAATCGATTATATATATATTTTTTAAAAATTCGAAAAATAAAATGGCACTTCACACTATTTATTAACAATTCTCCGAAAGATTGTTTTTTTGGAAGAGCGTAGGAGCAAAAATGGAAAAGTGAGCACAAGTTTACAAGTGAGTTTCCTTTTACAAAAATCAGAGCACCTTCATTTTCCCAATAAGATTATTTTTTGCGAAATGCGATACAGAAAATTTCATCTGAAAAGTAATTAGTACTTTTATCTGTCATCTGATCTTTATATCAGACGGTATCTTAATATAGTAGGGAGTAAAATCAAAACACCTGCTGAAAATATCGTCCTCTTTTTAGGGTTTTGATTATTTTTAATACGAACAAATCAGAAATGTTTCAAATGCTCCGAAAAATTCATACTACACAATATGCAGTAATGTCTATTTCATTAACCATTTTAGGAGAATTCAAGGATAGAAAAACTGTATATTTTAGGCATAAAAATGCAAATGAAAAATAAAAATTAAAATATTTTCGCCATTAATATTCAAATGCGTCATTACTTTATTCTTTTTTTGTCATTACTTCAAGACGCTTAAATTTCACAAACACATTCACACTTCAGCTGAAACAAGATGCATTAAAAAGAATAATCTCTTACTTTATTTAATCTCTTCACTTAATACTCTCTTACTTTACATCAGTATTTGGCAGAATAAAAGGAAAATTGCGAGAGACAAAGATTAACAAATCCTTGTTTACATTCAAACAAATAACTGCAAACAGTGCGCCAAGAAAATATTTTAATTTATATTTTTAAATCTTTATTCCTAAAACAGTGTACTGAAAATCTCTATTTTTCTTTGCTTTTTCAACTAGTTAGTTCGCAGACTCTCGCATTACAGAAACTATTTTTTCAAATGGCATCCTTCGCAGACTTAGGCAATATAGAAAGTGTCTATTTTCAAACATTTTGATTTTAAATTATTTATTTCATCTGTAATGCGTTACCGTTATTTTTTATTCTTTTCATCATTTTGAATTTTTAATCTTTGCTCGTCGATGTTTTCGACATATTTATAATGAAGAACAATTTTTTTCTCAGTACATACTAAGAATCTCTCGATTTGGAAATGTTCTAATCTATTACATTTTTTTTTAAATTCATCTAAAATCGTGCTTTTTGCAACATAAGTTTCTTTTATGATTTTTCAAGCTTAATATTTTTATTTAAGGAACATCTTCTTTCAATTATGATCTGGTCATGGGTTAGAATCATCAGAATTTCAATTATCTTCTACAATTCCTGATAAAACATTTGACAATCTAAATGTTTTGATAAAAAAAAATATCATTCCGATTCTTGTATGCTTCAAATTCTACTGAACTGCAAGCGACACTATTCTAAAAGACATAAAATTCTATTAAAATAGAATAATATTTTTTTACTTGCAGTCGCTTTCAATTCAATGAGTATAGCCTTTTCCTGTTCTAGCAGGAATCGCCTTATTTAGCCATTTGTCTCGGATCAGCATATAATACTTCTAGCAAATATTTATTTCAGAAAGGATTTATTTAAAATTCTATGAAAGAAAAGATATACGAAATTTTGACATTCCCGTTCCAAATTCTAAGAGTTTTATTGAATTTTATTTTTCTGTTTAGTAAATCTGTTAGTATCCTTTTCCACGAAAAGTATTAAATTTGTTGATATCAGTAAACAAAATCTTTGTTAAAAAATAAAACTTGGAAATGTTATTTTCAAACATTATAGATGATTATACTCTTTATATTATTATACTTCAAAACACTGAAAGTTTTTAAATAACCAGTAAATTACGATTAAACATTTTTTTTTCCTCCAAAAATAAATATTTTTTCCAGGATGACTTTTTTTTTCATCCTGTACCAAAAATGGAAAAGGTATATAAAATGCTAAAAGTGGCTTGAAAATTCAATGGTCAATTCTATTCTTGGTCAATGACAACAACAAAAAAAGCACGCATCAGTTTGACAGAGAAGGTCAGATTTCCACTACACTCTGCAACAAATTAATAAGATTCAAACTTTGGTGCAAGAAACTTGCTCTTTCCAGCATTCTTAACATCTACCACCGAGTCATCCCACATATCAATAGCTCGTACATCAGAAGTTGCATTCTCTAGCCACCTGGTTATGTTAAAATTTTGGGAGAACTTCCCACTCTCTAAAGATTTTAAGTAATCTTCCCTTTCTAGAAATATTTTTTAAATAAATAATGTGCATACGCTAAAGAGAGATCATTATCCCATGTGGTTCTATTTCTTATCTGTCATCATATCTAAAGTAAGTATTGGCAACATGCAAACCATAGTTCCCACATTTATTTACAATGAAACTTCTTTTACCATTTCATCATACAATAAGTGCAAAATTTTCCAATTTACTGATGGACTATTCATCATGACAGGAACACATTTTTCTACAGGAATATGAAGTACTCTTCAAATGCGTGCGGTTACGGAATAGTCTATGAAAACCGAAACCACATATATGGCTTTAACTTTCTTATTTTTTTCCTCCTCAGTCTAAATCCGTATGTTTAAACCCATTTACTTCGTTTGAAAGGATTTGTTGAATGCTTTGTCAAATACTAGAAACAATAGAGATTACACATTCAGATTAATCCTAATACCCCTTAATCACCTTTAATGGATAGAGTAGTTATTAAATAAATAAAATACAAGAATTTTATTGATCTAAAATAGAAAGTTTTAAAAATTTTGCAATTTGGAAATATTAATAACCTAGTGTTTACAGAAATCAGGAATATGGATGGCTTTATGTATGGGAATACTTACCGAAATAAGCTTGAAATTAACTTAAAACAGCTTTACGAAAAATTACTTTTCACATACTTTAAAGATAACTATAGTTAAGCAGTAAACCATGAATGGCATGATAACCTTATCTTCAGCTGCAATACTTTTACCATTGGAAATAGTTATAGTTACGTATCTAAGCATTAAACGATGAATGGCATGGCAGCCTTATCTCAGCTGCAATACATTGGAGATAATTCTAGCTAAGCATCTAAGTATTAAACGATGAATGGTATGATAGCCTTATCTCTAGTTGCAATACATTTACCATTGGTGGAATTCGCAAGACAGAACTAAATCACAATCTCGGTTTATCTTATCTTCCAACTGATACACATTTCGACTTTTTTTTTGTAGGAATCAATAAAAGAAATCAAATACTTCTCAAAGTTCCGAGTATCAACTTAAAATTCAAACAGTTTTCAGACTTTTGATAACTGTGGTAAACCTAACAGAATGCGAAGTTGCTGCTAAAATCTCACTGGGATTTTATAGTCTTTCGTTTTAATCTGTGATAGCGCTGCGTTGTAGCTATAAACGTCTTAAAACTCTGCTTCTACACATTTATAACCATGGATTTTGAATTACGTGGCGAAAGAGTTACTTGGACCATGCAGTGGTTTTATAGTTTTTATGTTGCATAAAAATACTTAATACAACTATGTAATAATGCTCGATTCTTATACAACAGCGCATTTTTATATCTACAATTTAAAATTTTGAACTGCATAAAAGAAAAGAAAAAAATTACAAAAACAAAAGAAACAAAAAAAATGATATATAAGATATTTTTTAAATACCAAAAGGTATTCTTTGGGATTTCATCAAATATCGCAGTTCAGTAAATAATTATAATCTAATAATCCATTCTTAGCTGATTAAGAATAAATAATTTTAAAATTTTACTATAAAAGTTTTACTTGCAACAATAAAAGTCCTTTTATTACAATCATTGCTGCAAACGCTGCCCAAAATTAGTGCCAACTGCTCTTTAAAAATTTTCTACATACCTTCTAAAAGTTAAAAGAGCAAAACATTACTCCAAATGGTCAGACTGAAAGAAATTATACTGTACTTCTAGAATATATTCAAAGGCATCAATTTATTAATTTATCTAATGAAAAATACTTGATGAGTTATAAGAGTATTAAAAAGTTAAATATAATTTTTTAAATTATATGAAAAAAATATGAACTAAAATCAATAAATTAACATCACAAGATGCGATAAAAATAAAAATTATTCATAATTAATTTTTCCAAGGGTCATAAAATATGCTTACGACCTAAAAAAAACTTTAATCGAGTTACTGATAATTATTAACTAAAAATTCGTGATTGGCCAGAAATCGGAAATTCACAAGATCAAAATCATAAAAATTCGTATCTTGAAAGATCGGGAATTCATAAGATTCAAGTTATAGTCGCAAAAGACCTAAATATCATATGATCGTAAAGGGACCCTGGAATTAGGTAGTTAAAAAATATTTCTGGTTTAAAAAACACTTGCCGCCTTTGGCGACCCGCGGTTCGCCAGTATTATCGCTCGCTACAATTTTCAATTAAATATTTTAAGTAACTGATCTCTTAATAGATTCTCAAACAAAACATTTTTAATCTTCAAATTTTGATAGTCATACCAAACTTATATTGTTGTTTAGATCGTTTCGTTCAATTTACTATATAAATTTTGCTAATTTGTTGTCATTTCCGGTAAAACTTCAAGTTTAATTTAAAGTGGAAATGATGAAATTGCAATTAATATAAAGGTATTTTTTAATAAAACCAAGCGTATTATTTTATTTATCATCTTTGTTGTTATTTATTTATTATTATTATTATTGTATATGAGTAATGCAAACAGAATTGCTCGGTATTTAAGTCTTACGTGAACTACAAAATATTTTTCATAATTTATGTAATATCTCAAAGAATAATTCAACAAAAATTTCTCAGATTCAGCATAAAATTCAGTTTTTAGTTTTGCTTTCAAAAGGATTGAAATGAAATCAATAATAATATTTTGTTCCGGCCTATAAATATATTTCAAAAATTGTGAGGTCTAAATTTAATGCAGTAAGGTATCATATTCTGAGAAATATTCTGGACACACAAAATTTTAAATAAAGGAATGAATGTTTCTATTTTCAACGATCAACCAAGACTTATTTATGAAGTTTTGAATGTTAAAAATTTAGAAAAACTCAACATTTTCATAATCTTAGGCCAATTAATCTTGCGCGCTGATTGGAGTATTTTCTTTGAAACGATCGATGAAAAATCTAAAATTATCCTTTTTTTTATTGAATAGTGATATTGAAATTTTCATAAATTAGTCAGTTTAAGTGAATGATTTAGTTGATTGGAAATTAACTCTTTTTATTTAAAATATTAGTGTTTCAAGAACATTTCGTTAATCGTGATTTCCACAGTAGAAGCTTTATGTAAAATCAAAAATTCGTTATTTATTAAAGCATTTATTGAATCAAGTAACATAAAATATAATCATTGTCCATTTAGACCATTTTAGCAGATCTGTGTCTTACTAAAGGTTTACAAATTAGCTGTGTGGCCCTGATTTGAATGGATATCCTGTTCATATTAAACAAAACTTGCCTTAAAATAAAACTCATTTATTGGATTAATAATATTGAGAGTGTAAAAGATCATAAAATAATTTTTCTTGAATTTATTTTTTAGACAAAATAATATTTCATATTTGTTTCATTTCCTACACACACGTGCCAAAATTTATACTTTTGCAGATTTCATTTCCAAAAAGATTTAATTTGTCTTTAATTGGAGCTTTAATCAATGTGATGGCAACACTTTGAAAAAAGCTAATTTTTTCCGATGAATGCGAAACGTGCTCGTGCAGTTTAAATTTTATTTTTATTTCGTACGAAAAAAATTGTTGAAAAATATAGTTAAAATATTTATTTAAAAATTCATTAAAAATAGAAATTTAATTTTAAAGTTAAAACATTGGTATCATTTAAAAGATAAATTTTTGATCTTTAACTTGAAGTAAAAATCTTTTTTGTGCGGTAATATTTTCGGAAGTTATAGAAGAAACACGCCAAAATTCGCTTAATTTTTAAATAAATAAAATTCTAATTAAAAATTTGAAAAAATAACCATCAGGTGCACATTCGCGGTCTCCAAGGTATACACGTGCCAAATTTGGTAGCTGTAGGTTGAATGGTCTGGCCTGTAGACACACACACACACACACACACACACACACATTGAGCTTTATTATAAGTATAGATAGATTTCATATTTAAAGAAAATAAAAAATAATTGAGGTTTTTATTTACTATGGCTTAATAAAAAGCACACTGAAAACAATGATATATGTAAAGAAAAGAAAAAAAAACTTTTTTTATCCAAAAAAAAAAGAAGGAAAGAAAGGAAAGAAAACTATATTTGTATTTCTCTGCAGTGAAAAATAAACATAATTTACATACAGCAAATGAATATGAAAGCATTTAATAAATATTCAGTTCAAAACTTGGTAAACATCTTATAGCGAATGTAGCAGGAAAGGGGAAAAAAATGTCTTTTTTTTTATAATGATCAGTTTGAGTGTAATTTCTGAAAACATCTGAAACGCCCACATACATCTGAATTTTACAAACATCTATAAATTTATTTTTCTTTTTCTTCATTAACCAGGTAATTTCCTCTTAAGTAATATTTTATTCCTTCCCTTTCTATAAAATACACAGTTTCTAACATTCTTCCAATTTCATATGATTGCAAGAACTATAAATTTTTCTTAGTTTCCTTTGATTTCATTTTACCATAAACCTGCTCACTGCAGAAGTATAAATAATTAAATATTCACAAGATTTTAGCTTTCAAAGCCCTTTAAACTTTATGAATGCTTCTAAAAAGAACTCTCCACGTTCATTTCTGCTAAAAACGACTACTTGAGAATAAAATTCTATTTATTTAGAAGTCTCAAGCTGGGCGAAAGAGCTATTATTACGCAGATACGAAAGTCAAATTAAATTATTCACGCTCTATGAATCTCAAGAGGCACTTTTGACTGGCAGCAACAGTTAATGCGCTGTGAGTGCCTCAGAGCTAATCTAATTTGATTCTTGGAAAAATGTACAAATACAACCGAAAGAGTGTGAGAAAATAACGCGTCCGCAATTAATTCAGCTACTGTAATTTGCGAATTTTAATTTTGTATTTTTGGATAAATTTTAAATACCAAATGTATTGGATAACGCGTATATAGGGAAGTACTTTACAGTTGAAATAAATATGCAAAATCTGTGGATTTGCTCTATTTCAATTCAATAATGTTATTAATAAACACGGTTTCAAATTGTATCCGTTTTGTTTGTATCAACTGGAAGACATCTTTATGTGAATTCTAAAAATTTACACTGGAAGACATCTTTGTGTGAATTTGAAAAATTTACACTGGAAGACATCTTTGTGTGAATTCGAAAAATTTACACTGGAAGACATCTTTGTGTGAATTCCGAAAATTTACACTGGAAGACCACCTTGTATGAATTCGAAAAATTTACACTAAAAGACATCCTCGTGTGAATTCGAAAAATTTACACTGGAAGACATCCTTGCGTGAATTCGAAA
>JAPMOR010027229.1:800376-895999 GCA_026543865.1 Argiope aurantia
ACCTTGTGAGAATTCGAAAAATTTACACTGGAAGACATCCTTGCGTGGATTCTAAAAATTTACACTAGCAGACATCCGTATATGAATTCTAAAAATTTACAATCAGCTAGAAAAATGCGTGGTATGTATCAATGCTGGTGACCAGTATATCTAAAGGAATAAAAGATTTTGTTTTTAATTCCACGACTCGCAGACTGAGAAAATCATTATCATTTGAAGGTTTTCCTCTTAAATTACATCTTAAAATATTTATTGGTAAAATGCTTTAAATATTTAAGTACAAAAATTTACCTTTTAAAAATGGATTACCAGAGGGACAGAATTTACAATTTTGAAATAACAAAACAAAAACTGTATTTCTCATAGGACACTAGTAGTAGAGATATATTCTTATAGTAGGACTCATAGCGAGGACATTTATCATTCAACATGCCAGCATACACATCTCAGAAAATTTCGATATCAATCTCCCCGTGTAATAAAGTTGATAAAAACAACCTATCGTTGCAGCAAAACATGAAATTTCAATGTTTCAGAGAAATGCCGAAACTTATACCTTGAACTTAATAATGACCAAGTCAAAGAAAATGGTATGTCACACATTTTCACTTCATCTTTAATATGTATAACTACAAAAGATTATTAGATTAGCCTCAGAAAATTGATTGATTAAACTTTTATATTAATTTTCTTAACCTAAAAGAAGCAAAAAGATATTTAATATAACAGGAATGCGAAAAAACCGACTTATTTTAACTAACGCAAGTAATCTCAAGAATAAGAGGAATTTGATATATTTTGTGTAATTATCACAGCTTAATATTTAATTAGATTGCTAACTGAAAACAGAATAGAAAAAAAAATAACTGAGAGCAGAATATATATTTTTTGCAATATAAATTTTTAAAAATATTTTTGCGAAAAGCGAATAAAAATGATGGAAAACAAACACATTATTGAAAACTCCGAAGGGATAAAAAAAATCCAACTGCACAATTTCACGCAGATGCTAACTTAACTTTCTGTTATTTGCAAATACTTTTCTTTTAAGGAAAGTATGTACAATAGAATGGAAATAAAAAGAATGACAAAAAAAATCTGCGAATTAAAAATTACGACCATAAAAAAAACGAAAAATGTGCATTTATATGCCTTTAATTAAATATTACGAGTAAAATTTACATAATAGAAGTAAAATTTTTCTTTCATCTTTGTCAAAATTTAATTTGATATAATTATTTAATACTTTTTTTAAATAGCAGATAAGAAAATGACTTTTCCTTGGAAATATTATATATATATATATATATATATATATATATATAAAATATATATATATATATATATATATATATATATATATATATATATATATATATATATATATAAAAACATGACATGCAATTGACCTATGGTATTTAACAGATGTCAACAGTAGAAAATGCCAAACTAATTGTGAGGCTAAAAGTACTTTTTTTTATAAATACAAAACATTGCAATTCTAGGTAAACTATTTATCTGCTTTTCCAGTCAATAAATTGAGAAAAAAATCCTTCAGAAACTTTTATTAAAGTGATTTTATTTAGAATTCAATTACTATTTCGAATAATCATTTCATAGTTATTAAAAAGTATTACCGTTATTAAGGACATAATGAATTAATTTCTTCAATCTACTATATATGGGATTAATTTAGTGATTAAAAATAAAATTAAAAGAAATGTTATTATCAGTAAATGACTATTATCACCACATTTCATTAGGCCTACGAAGCTGTAGTACCTCAGTGCTCACTGCCTTCGTCGACTTCGGGTTCGGGGATTCAAAACATAGCATTTTTTCAAAACAGGAGTAAGTAAAGCTTTTACAGTTTAAATATCAAAAAGTCACGGCTTACTCTGTTTTTCAACTAATACATAAAAAAATTAAATCGAGAAAGTAAAAAAGAAAAACGGTTTATCTTCACTGCGTACGGAAAATCGTCTTCGACATTCTTTTGTTTTAGTTTAAATTCAATTAATTTTACTTAACAAATCGTATTTCTTTTCATTAAGTGAGGAAAATTTTCAAGTAAATCCATGTTCAATAAGGATAATGAGATCATTCGTCTTCTAATCATATTTATACCAACAATGTATATTTAAACACATTTGCTCCTATCAGTGGGTTTAATAAGGTCATATGGCTACTCGTCATGTAAGGTGATAAATGCGAGGACTACAACATTAGAACGTCGAACTAAATTACCGAAAAAGTTTTGGGTAAAAATTCCATTTCTGCCGTCATGTGACTCTTAATGGAAAGAAGGAGAAGAAGTCTGCCGATGCAACTGACTCTCAATAAATAAATAAATAAATAAAAATCCTTACTTTCCGGCCCATTTCTTAGTTCACGAAAGCGGACACAACATAATGTCATTGATTTAGTGTTATATAAAGTTTTGTCTTGAAGCTGTGCGAAGTGATGTTTTAGGGCATTGCTTAGGTAGATTGATCCTGTACTAAATTAAAATTTTGTGTCGGGTGCGGAAAATATCAGGCTTACAAAACTAAAGCATATTAAGAGTATCAGGTATTCAGCATCAGTTTTTAGATCTGATATTGATAGGTAATCTCCTTGACCTCAGTCGGATGATGCCATATAAATCCGATACAGCGTATTAGTTCAACATACAACCTCACTCTCCGCCCAGCTTCTAGGACTCTATAAGCATGCATGATTATATATATTTTACAGGGATTACTGTCTATTGTTTCATATAATGAAGCACACACCTTTGAAGAATCTCCGCATTCTTCTCTATTAACTATCAGTACAGCCTTTCCTTTTCTCTTCCCAACACCCGTCAATCATCGGTCAAAACTAAAGCCACCGTCACATAGTTATCAATATTTCTTCCAATGAAGAAAATGCTGATTTGGAATCGTAATCGTATCAGTATCAGTCTCGGTGTGCAAATGCGAGAATTATATCCAATGAGTGTCTGGGTTTCATTACGAAGAGAAGAGATGAATCAGTTACCAGCTGCATCAGGTATAATCGAGTAACTGTATCAACATGTAGTGATAGAACAAAACCGGTATCGGCGCAATTCTATTCTGAATCATGGTCAAAAGATGAAAAAGGAGATTGTAATCACGCCACATCATTAGGAAGACATGTGCTAATTGATATCAGATATAATACACACCATGCACGCAAAAAATACTGTAGGAATTAGTTTCGAAATCTCTTGTACTAGCATTATTACATTTCAACCAAGCCACCACGGTCCCAAATCAATTCATAGGATGATACAAAGAAACCTGCATGAACATACCCATACATATTTTTTTTTCAATATTATAAATGCAATACAAACACATTTCAATGTAAAAGAATAGTTTACTAATATTAGATTTCAAATGCTAGCCAATACCGTCAATTCTTACATTTCGTTTCCGCCAAATCATTTATTTTTCTTCCTGATGGTAAAGAATGCTGAAATGGAAACATCTGTGTTTCCATATTCCTCGAACTTTTGAATCAATAATTACTTGCGTATGATTTTAATGTTCATTGAAGTTTTATAAGTGTCGTTATTTGACCTTTTATAATAATAATTTTTCAAAGGGTCAGCAAAAATGTATTTATAATCTGTATTAGAATATAGTTTGGAATATTCTAAAAAACAATCTTTCAGTTTCAATATTTTAGATTTCAGAATTATAAATATATTACAAATTTTTGAAAGTTTTATATATTATTTGTTCCAAATTCCTTTTATTATTTTTATTTATTCGATATTATTGACTTAAGACAATAAGGGTTTAATTAAAATAAATATAGTTCATTTAAAATCGAGTTGTTCTAAAAGTTTCTCTCGGTTTCTGTCTATAGCACAGATCATAGTACATCTGCCAAAATGTTGTTATCAAAGTTAGAAACTTAACATTTTCTGAAAGATGATTATACCACCACTTTGTATACAATCACCATCAACAATAGTTTATTTCTGTTTGATTGGCATCAGTGAAAAAGTTGAGAATGAAACAGACATTTAATACATTTAATTAATGAAACAGACATTTAATAATTAAAAGCGAGAATGTCTTTGAAGATGCACTTACGGAGACAATGCTGTATGTGAACGAAGTGACGACGATATGATCATTTGATATGACTTAATTAATTTAAGTCGTTAATCGGTTTCATTGATAGCTGTACACCTCCAATTAAGAGAAAACTTTAAATGGACCCTGCACGATTTACTTTCCGTTCAAACACAAAGGAAACTATTCATTTTTACTTTCTCGTATATGTAGTATAAAGAAAGTATAGTAATCGTCGAAAAATCTGAATTCGAGATTTTAACGAATTTCAACATTTTAGACCCCCTGAGTTCGAAAAATATATTTTTCGAAAATGTCCGTCTGTCTGCTAGTCTGTGACAAAGATAATTAAAAAAAATGATTTTATCTAGACGGGTGAAATTTGGTATACCGTCCTTATATCAAAATTGCAGATTTCTATCAAATTTTCAGTAAAATCCACTCAGAGGAAGTTGTCTGTCCGGCTGTTCGAATATAAGTTAACACGATAATTAAAAAACTAAGGGAGCTATATAGATAAAATTCCACGTACAGAATTATAATCTAGACATCTATCAAATTTGAGAAAAATCCAACAACGTATTGACCATCTGTCGGTATGTGCTTTTAGAAACATGTAAAAATCGATAACTGAATGATACAATGACTTTTGGATTTCCCAGAGTTCGAAAACCATATATTTCGAAAATGTCCGTCTATCTGTCTGTGACAATGACAACACAAAAACACTTTGAACTAGATGAATGAAATTTGGTTTATGACCAAACTTACACATTTCCACCAAATTTTGAGAAAAATCTGATCCGAGGAAGTGCATCTGTCCAGCTGTTTGAATATAAGTTAACACGATGATTACAAAATGAAGAGAGGAAGATAGATAAAATTCAATACACAGACTTAATATTTTATAGTGTAGACATCTATCAATTTTTCATCAAAATCCAACAAGGGGTCTGTTCGTTTGAACTTTCATAAACATGTAAACGCGACCATTCAAAAAGAAATGATAAATATGTCAAATTTGATATGTGATTTCATGATTACAAGAGTAGTTTTTGCATCAAATTTTTGTTTCAATCGGTTGGGAAAAAGGGGTCTAAAATATAAGTTCGATTTTCGGACACTACTAACCGCAAGCAGGGATTACTAAACCACTTGCCAATGTTCACATGATAGATTCAGTAAAAATATCGAAATCACGCCAAAGGTTAATATACCGTAACTATTGTACGCCAATGCCATGCTAACCATTCTCTGACACAACAAATTTGTTAGGGAAATGTGAGAAAGCTTTGGGAAGACCACTCCCGTTGGTTGAAATGATTAATAATGAATGATAAGAAATCTATGCATTATCATCTACAACAATAATGAGCAAAAATATCATGGAGTTAGTCGAGTAAGTCACTATTAACCACAGAATATCCATTACAAGAAAATTATGTCTTGATGCAGGCAGAATTAGAAGAGCATTGCCTATAACAAGCTCTTTTTGCTTAACACAACAATTAATTCGACTAAATATAGTAGCCAGCTGGACAATTTTAAACAAGCCATCCACAAAAAGCGCTCTTTCATCAAGATAAGGATAGATTCCATGTGTTTCTGACCACTAAGCGGAAGTTGTTGGAGCTTTAAGAGGAGATGTCCTATCTCACTCTCTATATATAGTTTGTTGTGGCATCTTCGAACTATTAGTTGTTCTTTGAGAAATTAACTAAAGGGGGGAAAATCCATTTCTTATGAGGAATACTAACAAAATCTTGAGCATTTTTTCCCCAAAAGTTGACAAACAATAAAATGTGTGTATATCTTTAGTCTAATCATTCCGTGCCGATTGTAACTCTGAGTTAAAAATATCACCAGCGCTTTTGTCCGAAATAACAAATGAGCAAATCCGAACTTCAGATATAGCGTCAAGCAATTCAGAATTTTTATTGAATCTTTAAAGTAACTGATTTATCAGTATGTGAATAAAGTTAAACATGAATAAAAATAGTTATGTGATAATAAACTTCCATTTTTATTTGCATTATTTTATATTGTTTTGTAAAAAAAAGTCAATGAGCTGAGATCTGCAATTTATTATTTTATATTTATGCTCATTCATTGGAATTAATGCTAATCTTTAATGTTAGCATTTTTACTTTCTCGTACACGTAGTATAGAGAAAGTATAGTAATCATCAAAAAATTCAAACTCTAAACTTTGATAATTATTATACCTTCCCCAGATTTTGACGATTTTTAGTCATCCCCGATTTCAAAAAACATATTTCTGGAAAATATCCATCTGTCTGTCTGTGATAAAGATAACTCAAAAGTGATTTGAGCTAGACGTTTGAAATTTGATATAAGGTCTTTAGACCAAATTTGCGATTTTCGTTCAAATTGAGTATCGATTGAATCAATGTTTTTTAGTAATATTTGTCCAGTAGAAATCCGTCTGTCCCGCTGTTCGAATATAAATTAACTCGCTAAAACTAAGAGAGCTAGATAGATAATATCCGCTACACAGATTTAACATCTATAGTGTAGACACCTGCAAATTTTGAGCCAAATCCAACTACGGGTTGACTGTCTGTCGGTCTGTACTTTCAGAAATAAGTGAACGTTATAATTCAAAAACGCAATAATTCAAATATATCAATTTTGAAATGAGAATTTGTGACTACAAATGCAGTCTTCTGACAAAATTTTTGTTTCAATAAGTAGAGAAAAACATTGTCTAAAACAGAAATTCGATTTTTGAATATTATTAACGCATGTCAGAAATTAATCGCCATATAATTCGGCAAGTATTACATGATATTCAGCAAAAATGCTTAATCCAAGCCAAAAAAAAATTTCGTAACCACTGTATGGCAGTACCGTGCAAGGCGTGATCTGGCATGACAAATTTATTACAGAGTATGTATGCTAGGTAGTTCTGAGAGACCACTACCGCTGGTTTCATTTTATATTTGGCATTGGATTTTTTTTGTTAGTCAATCATTATTAGTTTCTATCCGTTATTAATGATAAATATGAGTTTACGCTAAATTGTAAAGTTTACAATAAAATCCCGGACATTTATTGTTAAATTTTAAGGTTATTATATATTTACAATTAAAGTGTGCTATAAATAATAATTTTTTTATTTAACACTCAACCAATGTGCATGAAATTTTCTAATACATTTTTCATTGGTAATGTATTCAAAAGTATGTTGGGTATGTCATCAGATCCGACATATTGTTAGCAAGAAAATAACCCGTATAGACGGCTACATCTTCTAATAGCGAAATAAGTTTCATTATTGGTACAAAAAATACCTTTAACTACACGCAGAAACATTGGAACAAATAACTCAATATTTATGAAATTATTCAGAGTCATCATAAAATCCAAAACTGAGAAAAATACAGAACGGCAAATCAAAATGCGCATTTTTTTAAAGTATTCAAAAATTAGCAAACATGCAGCACTGATTCCTTCACAAACAGGATTTAAAGTGAAAGAAAGAAATGCAAAAGAGATAAAAATTTCTCCACGTACAGTAATTAACGAAATTGAACTTAAGTTGAAAATTTGATTTTTACGAAAGTCGCTGAATAAACTGATTAAAGATTAAAAAGCATATAAATAATAAAGAGTAAACTAATTAGTATAATGTTTCGAAGCTATATCATGCTTAAATGACAAAAATATTTTCTCTAGAAGGAATTTAGAGAAATTTTTCAGAAACTTCAGAAATTTTAATGCCCAACAAAGCTTAATTAATTGAAATTTATTTTGATTAGAAGTCAGTAATTTAACAAAGCAATGCTTGTTTTTAATTTGAAACTCAGTTTAAACACGCATATTTATTTTTAAACTCAAATAAAAGTTATACAATTAAAAATAAAATTAAAAAATGTAAATGCCATTCTAATCTCCGCTTCGAACAAAAATTTCTAATTAAATTTACAAGTACAGCAGCAAATATCTAATTCTGCAATAAATATTTAAGCTGTGAATCCTTTACAACAATCTTTTTAGTTTACAAAACATTTTTAATTGTGTGATAAATAAAATGTAACTTTATACTTTTTAAATTTTGCAATTTTTAAAATTTCCCAGTATAACACACATTAATCGGGTTCCATAATCTCCAAGGTTTGGGTCACCACATTCTCAAAATTAAGATCACACGCACGCACAAACCCTCGGATTACTTTACAACAAAACCAAATTTAACTTTAATAATTAAATATTGACTGTCACTGTCGTCATTCTACAAGCATTCAAGATAGTATATATTACACTAAACATTATGTTTCTTAAATGTTATATAGTAATAATTGAAACCTTTCCTTACAGCAGAAATATAGACGAAGATACTTGATAATGTCATCCTCTTTTCTAATGTCATTCTAAGATAAGATCCATCTTTCTTCTGAAGTGATCACATCACATTTTACACATATTATAGTTTTTCATCATTTGTTTTAAATTACTCAACACATATGAAATGATACAATAATAGAGAGCTACAATTAAAAATTCTCAATTATTTAATAAGCCCGATTGTATTCTTATCTCACCGAAAGTTCTTTCTATTTTGGTGAAGAACTTCGAAACAAAAAAAAATTGTTTTTCATTTAAGTGGAAGACGTTACGTTATTTTTTGAACAGTTTCTTTTATTTTCATGCATTCTGTTATTTTTCACAAATGGTTTGCATTTAAATAAAGTTAGAACATGGCTTGAGCGAACGGATTGTTTAATCGATTAATCTAATCGCATTTACAAATAATGATCAGATTTTATGGGATTCGACGTTTATTGGTTTAATCCATATGTTACGGTCAATGTAATTAATTGCAACTATGTATTAACTCTATAAGTCTTTATATTAATAATAACTGGTAATTATTGATACTAACTGAATTTACTGCTTTAACCGTAACACATATACTGTATAGATATTCATCGTATTAGATATTACAGCAAAATATTTAAACAATCCAATATAACGAGCAGCTATCATAGTGAGTGATTCCGATAAAGAGTAGAACAAAATGTTAAAGAGTGACTCTCTTTACAAGTGATGTTTCGCAGAATCTAGTGACGAGGCGACACGAGGCGCAGAATCTAGTGACTGAGTCTGTATCAGGTCTGTGTTGAGAGATTATTTGAAAAGAACCTTTATACTTGCATGGAAGAGGCCAAATGCAATTCCAACGGGTTTTAGCAAGTGCATGTAAACTTTAATCGACGAGATTATATTTATAGCCAAGATTATGGAGCTAGATGTGGCTATCAACGATATCGATGAATTAGTGACGTTTAGATCAGTTTAATTTAGTTACATTAACGTCCCGTTTTTTGGGACGGAAACCGCAATTTTGAACCGCGGTCGGATGACAAGGACGGAACCTGAGTTGGCACTACTTTTCCAAACGTCCACATCACACCAGTGGGAGGACGTTTGGCCCCGATGGTTTAACGTGCATCAGACCCGCTTACATGCGGTTCGATTCGGAACTCGATTCCACGACTTCGGTAGAATCGAGTCTCAAACCTGAAACCCTCCGGTTCCGAAGCTGAGACCTGGTGAACGCGGCCCCAATGAGCTGGTGAAGAACATAGCTAGAACTATGCAGCTGAATTCTGTGTCACACTAGAAGCTGCTACAGAGATTTGATCAGGAGAGGAAGAAATAATAGACACAAAAGAGTAAACACTTCAAGTAAAATAAGAGATGATGAAACCATGTGAAATTAATATATGTTATGTTGAGAAACATCTTTCTAATGAGAAGTAGAGATTGGATGAAATTCTTGTATTAAAAAAATGTGCGTTGTAAATAATAAATTATATTATTATAAATTTATCTGAGTGTTTTTTTTTTTCGGAATGGAATGCACTTTTATATCGATTTCCATGGAAAAAAATTATGCAGTTTAACGTGAGGTTTGCCTCAATTTTATATCGATTTCTATGGGAAAAAAATTCTGCAGCTTAATGTGAGTTTTCCCTCAAGTTTTTATCGATTTCTATGGAAAAAAATTATGCAACTTAACGTGAGTTTTGCCTCAATTTTTTATCGATTTCTATGGGAAAAAATTATGCAGCTTAACGTGAGTTTTGCCTCAATTTTATATCGATTTCTATGTGAAAAAAAATATGCAACTTAACGTGAGTTTTTCCACAATTTTATATAGATTTCTATGGAAAGAATTATGCAGCTTAACGTGAGTTTTGCCTCACGAGTAAGATTCTGAAACGAATTATGCACGTTAAGTAGGATTACACTGTATATATTATATTTCACAGGAATCATTGAGCAAAATAATTTAAGTATCGGTTATGATAAAAAATTTACCAAAGAGTGTTTAGAAATTCTAAGAAAAATTACTAAATTAAAGATTTGCAACATGACTCATTAACAGAGAAACAGAGAAAAACAGAGAAGGCAAAGAAAATAACATTTTTTTCAATACTTTCTCACATCTCGAAAGAAATTATTAAGTTAGTAAAGTCAAATATTAACAAAATGCGGGAAAAAAATCTTTTAAACTGAAGAACAGAAAAACGGAAAAGACGAGGGAAAAAAATGTAAAGAAATTCCAGACAGTTTTAGAGTATGGAATTCCACAGGCATATTATTTGCAATCATTTGCTGACAGACATCTGAAATGAGATTCTTATATGAATAAAAATTAATTAATTTTCTTCAAAATGAGAAGAATTTTAAGAATGTCGCTTATGAAATACATTAAAAATAGACGAAGCCAAAAATGTCAGCCTAGAAATTTCTATTAAATATAATCCATCAGCAATAAAATGAACTAAAAAAGTAGGTTTACAATTTTAATTAATGAAATATTCTATATTGTAAAAATATAGACAATCTTTGAATTTAATTTAATATGCATTTTTCTTTTAATGTTAATACCGTTGTTTCTTTTTCAATAACTGATTATATTAGATTTGAAAATTTTATTAAAACTTATTTATTGAAAACATATTTTTCAGAAAGTCAGTTTTAATACAAATTTTGTTACAATGATTAAAAATATGATGCACATTTCATTTATTTATTATGATGAAAATTTTAGATTAAATTTATCTTTTAATTTTAGATTAGTCCTTCGTTTCATATTATTATGATGGAAAAGAATAATAGGAGAGTCATCCAATTGGGAGTGAAACCTCATTTTATGGATTTTTTTCTTACTATTTATTAATAAATTATTCCACAGAATTACTTTTTAGAACAAAATTGGATTTATTTCAAGTCAATGAAAGAATGAATAATTAAGGGAAAAAGTAGTTTTTCTGTAAATTTTTTTTCTACGAAACCTATATATTAAATGAAATTATAATTTCTTATTAATAAATTATAAGTAATAAATTTTAATTAATGAAATTATTTTAATTTGCTAAAAAATGAGCATCTTATGATTCAAATATAAATCATTAAAGCTCCCAGATAGTTTATCGATTATTTCATCAATTATGCCAGTATTAAGCTAGGAATATTGATTAAGTTTATTTTCAATTAAATCTCACGTAAGCATTAAATTAAGGAAAACATTGAAGTCAAGTTATATTAATAATCATGCATGTGCTCTATTCATTGGGTATATGAATCATCCGAATAGAAACCCATGATATTATAATGCTATTAATAATGGAAATATCTGGTTTATTGACATTCTAACTTTCGACGATACTGTAATTTCACTAACTTTTCCCTTACTAGTCGCCTCTGGCGATTAGTTGATTTGCCAGAATCAATAGTTGCAAAAATTTCCAATTAATGTAATTTTACGTAATTTGCTATTAGTAGTTTTTTTAGCAAATTATTTTTAAACTTTAAATTTTGATAGATCTATCATACTATTAATATTTTATCATGCCGTTTTAGAAAAATTACACTTCCTGTTCATTGTGTTACGCATTTCACATTTTTTATCTATATCTTTAAACATCCAACAATATCACGAGGGTGAGCAGCAGGGTTTAAAAACATTATGAATGTAACAAATTTTTTTTAAAAAATTAAAAGAATGTATTATACAAAAATTTATTTTCTCTATTAATTACTGAGATGTAAATCACACGTGTGTCAAACAGAAATCTTTCCTATTATTTTTCAATAATGGAAAAATATCACGTGGTTAGATATTTGATGAAACAATACAAACGATTTGGGTTCCAGGATAAAAATACTACAGTAGTATATATATATATATATATATATATATATATATATATATATATATATATATAGTTCAGGAATACATTCGCAAGTTTTTGCGAAAAAACGCAAAAATCTTACATAATTTTTTATTTATTAAAATTGAAAATTTCATTAAAAAATCGTTTTCAGATATACATAGATTTAAAAAAAAATCACTTTTCATTGTGTGCATGAATTTTGTGTCATTTGTCAGAGAAAAAAAAATTCTCTGAAAAATTCTCTGATTTGAATTTCTGGGTCTGTTTTTTAAAATTTTAATCAATAAAAATAAAGCTGAATTTTGGTGTTTTTTGGCGATCTCTTCCCACAAAACACCGTTACTTAACACCGTTACAAAATTCAAGAAAAATAATTTTTTTATAGGTGCAAATTTATTGGTGTAAATTTTAGACAGAAATTCGGCAGCTTTTTTTTTTTTTAATAATTTTTGCCTAATTTCAAATTTTAGATTGCATTGTTTCTCAAATCCAAACCGTTTTCATTTTTTCATGAATTATCTGATCGCGTGAGTTTCGTCCATTGTAAGTTAAAGGAGGTGGATTTTGTTTAATATCTATATAATTTACAAAATGGATAAAATACTGCTAAATTTATAAAGTAGCATTTGCATATTTAATAGCGCCTTGATGCCATGGAATTAATATGCGTTAAAAAGCCTTCATTTACATTATGAGTGGAGCATAAGTAAGACAATTAAAGTAGCATATCTTCAATACCTGACAATCTCACGGCATCATAGATAAAGTTATATCTAAAATGTTTAAATTAAATTAAATTAAACTAATATCCCCAGCAACGAATAAAATGATTAAGACTCCTAAAATATTATGATATATATGCCAATCAAAATTTATATTTCAAAAATATTTTGCAGAGATAACTATTAAGACATAAAAGCATAAATATATTTAATTAAAAATACTAGCAATAATCAATACCGTCAAATTAACTGGCCGAGAAAAGTGACTATTTTTTAATATTCAAAAAAAAAATCCAATCTCTTTCTATTAAAACACTGCATTTCAAAACGAGTTTCAGATACTAACTACTATTATAATTTTCAATGATTCATTTTTGAAAGCAGAAGTTAACAATTCCCAAAGTCAAAGTGACAGTTTCCCAGAGTCATCAGTCAATAGCTGTTATGCCACTGGACAGTAATAATTAAAGGAGACAAAACAAAGCAGTGGCTACTTACATCACAACAATGCTGGGAATTCAATAGTGCCGTCGTCGAGTCTCAGCGCATTCCGGGTAAATAAATCGATTCATCAGCGCTGAAAGCAAAGACGATGTCATTTTGTTTATCTGTATCTGGTTTCTCAATCAATCCGGGTGTAGTTCCTTATGCGGAAGCAAGCATTCCATTGAGCTGAGAGGCACTTAATTCGAACTCGAAAACGTATCTCAGGCAATTAAAATCCCTTTTATTAAATAACAGAATTACAGGGCTAAGAAGTAAACAAGTGCTCAAGATTCACAAGATAACTTGAAATTTGCGATCGTAGGCTTCATTTTTTTTTTGTATTTATTTCATTTTATATAGACACGTGCTACTAAGCTTTTCTAGATTTCATTTGTAATAAAGTTAACTTTTTTTCCTATTTGGTAAAAATCCGCCATCTTTAGTTTATATTTTATGAGACATTATTTTATTCAAGTTTAAAACATGTATATCTTTATTTAATAAAATTATTATCCTGGTACTAAAAAAATTAGATTTCTTAAAATAATAAATAAATTGCCGGTAGTTAGTAAAGCATTTATCCGACAATAATTAGAACATATCATAAGAACAATATTGCTATGGAAAACTGACATAAGAAATGGGATTAGTTCGCATGAAATCAAGAATTCGGAATCAACAGACTTCCTTAATGTAACTGAATAGATAAAAATGTATGTACATTTTTGCTACCGGCAATTTTGCTAATTTTTTTTAAAATTATTTTTTGATTCCAAATGATATTCAGAATTATTATTATTTTCTTTTTTCTCTTTGTTAAGCACCCGCCATTTTTAGCTTCATATTTTATGACACATTATTTTATACAAGTTTAAACCACGTATATCTTCATTCAGCAAAATTATAATCCTAGAACTAAAAAAGTTAGATTTCTTGAAATAATGTCTACCGTTAGTAAAGCATTCATGAGTAGTCATCTGACAATAATTAGAACAGACCATGAAGGCAAAGATCGTAAATTAGTGATTTTGCATCAAAAACTATGACACACAATGAAAATTCAATTTGAATTTTTACAGTGGAGTCACTGTAAAAATTGCAGAGCATATATGTTGGTTTAATATAAAATAACCCTCTTTATAATAATAACAGAATCAGAATTCCTGAAATGTCTACCAAAGGCGGATATTTCGAGATATATTATGTAATTAAAAATATTAAATTCAGGACATTCAAGAGCACTATTTTATGCATTTTATTTTAATTTCTTCATGATATCATACTGTTGTTTCTTTCTGAGATATTAATTTTATTGATTATTATATATCCATTATAAAATATCATATTTCTTAACTTTTTTAGCGACATGGTAATAATGTATGTCATGATCATATATCATGGAATATTCATTAAAGGTCTTGGTGATTGCAAATTCATTTGGGCTAAACAAAGAATACTCTATACTTTTGTATTTGATATTTTTTCGCCATTTGTCACAATTTTCGAAATAAAATTTCAAACTTAGTTAGGTTAATACAAGATAATATTCATCACATTCTGCGTCTATACCATAGTTGAAAAGTGAGTATTCCTACGTGACATCTTATTTCAATCAAGAAATTTATTCTTAATTGAATTCATAATATTTCACCCTTTTAAAAAACATTGCCACTATTTATGATATCAAAAATTACCCAAGCATTGAAAAAATTTCGAACTGAATTAAAGAGAATACAAGGCTAAATGTAATGTCATTTCATATAGGTCTATTAGGATTAATCGATTATGTAAAAAAAATAATAAAAATAAAGCATTCTTACTCACATAAATTTATCTTTGCATCAGCAAAAAGTAAAATGCCCCCACAGGACAATAAAATAGGCATAAAAAACAAATAATGTTTTTTTTTTTTTTTTTTTTTTTTTTTTTTATGTGGTGGAGTAACAAACATTTAATGGATATTTCAACTAGACAAATTGTTTAACCTGTATTTTATTTTCAGCACTTAATTAGACACTTTCCTTATAATTCAAAGTTAATTTTTGACATAAAAATGTGTGTTCAGTATGCTTCTTAAAATATGTTTTCCCGTGATTATTTTGAAAATAACACAACCGAATGCAAAATGCACCAATGTTCATTTGTTTGACTTCATTTATTTGTGTTGACATAGCTTATAAAATGCCGATAAATAAACGTCTATATTAAATGTCTATATTAAAACGGCTCTTTCTTATTTCAATTAACCACTTAATCATTCATTCAATTTAAGCATTCAAGTAGAAATATCAAATGTAACTTCAAATATTTTTTGTTAACATATAATTCATGAAAAGCTAAAGCTACAGGATATTTCTGAAAAAAAAAATTGTTTTTGAAAATAAAAAATGTAATGCATTAAACATATATTATATAATAGGAAAATTACAGATTTAACGGAGACCTAAATATACGTTAATTAGAAGAAAATAAAGATTAATACAACGTAGGAGCAAGCACTCAATTTAATATACAAACTAATTACAAATTATTATTAAAACAAGCAACACAGATGAAATATTCCTTTCCATATGTTTTATGAAATTCAATTCGTCAAACGAAGTACTGAAATGAAATTTCTGTAAAGATCATTCTCGAGAATTAAGTTCAGTAGGAACGACAGTTATTTTAGTTTGATAATATTTCACTAGATGGCGCTGTATCTCAGACAAGAAAAGGACAGATGTAATGTGCAAGTTTTCTCTGGGAAATTTTGTAACGGGATAAGAAAATAAATGTTATAACTTTGGCAAGATTGAATTTTCTTTTTAAAAAAATGAGATAAAATGCTTAAAATGAAGCCGTTTACGCAAACGTTTAAATAATTATTGAAAAATTCAGCAGTGAGTTTAGGTAATAATTTTTTTAACAATGCAAAGATTTTTAATACGGAGAGGAACATAAACAAATTACAATGTTTTTTTATGATCCTCTCCTGAAGGGAAAGGAACATAAAAAAAAACACTGTAATATTCATTTGGCGAAAACGATTTACTCTACGGAAGCTAAAATTAAAACAAGGTTTTTAAAAAACAAATGTACTTGTAATACACGATACAGCTAAAAACAAACATAAAATTAGGTAAATTACCTTTTAAAATTAATTATTTACATAAAAAATAAAACAAAAAAATACAGTAACATAAGAAATTAAAACAATTGATACTTCATCATATACGAAGTATAGAGATCTGATAGCGTCAAAAAATTTCGAATACAAGATTTTTACAAATATCCCCATTTCATACCTCATCAAAAAACGCATTTTTAGCATTAAGACTGTGTTTCTGTCTGTGAACACGATAACTCAAAAATGCTTTGATCTAGAGGGATGTAATTTTGTATATGGACTAACGACCAAATTTGTAGATTTATATCAAATTTTGATTGAAGTCTATTCACAAGAAGTTTGTATGGCTTGCTGCTCAATTACAAATGAACTCGATAACGACAAAACACAAAGAACTAGGTAGATATAATTCAGTATGCTGGTTTAGCCTCTAAAATATAAATTCGCACCAAATTTTCAACCAATTCTGTCAAAAGGCTGATCGTCTGTCGGTCTGTACTTTCACATAAATGTAAATGTAGTGATTCACAAACCGAAAGACTTAAATGAAGGAAAGTTATTATGTTATCTAGTAAATAAAAATATAATTATGTATTCAAATTTTGTTTAATTCTGTTCGACAAAAAAGCGTTCAAAGTATATATTCGTCCATAGATACAGTAAAAATGGTAGATTCAAGCCAAAGACTTATATTTCGTAACAATGTGGAAGCAGGGCATTAAAATTAAAAAAAAAACCCTTCAATGTCAGACAATATAGTGAATCATGGATATGAAATCATATCTAAGTAATCTATCAGAAATCAAATATAACTAATATTCCTGGAGAATCAGCTGGTCGTTTGAGGCGGCTAATTTTGTAATAAAAATAATAAAAGTTTGGTTTGCTTACAATGGGATCCTATCTGCCCATAAAGGTTCAGGTATGCAATACCGAAAATAAACACAAAAAATTTTTTGAAAGAAAATTATAGCAGTAATTTGCAATTCGACCCGTGAAGTAAAAATAAACAGAAAAAAAATGCGGACATCAACTCATTGAGTTTTGTTGATTATCCATGCTTAGGTTTATTCTCATATCGATAAATTAGTCATTTTAAACTTAAAACAAACGAGTCTGAGTTTCAGTTGAATATAGATGGTGCAATGGTAAAAAAATTTTTAATGACGTAAATTTAAAAACACTTCAATTAATTGTTTTTTGAGATAACGAAAAGTAATAAAAATTCTAAGCAGAATATTTTAAGAATAGAAACTGCATCAAAACCTTCGAAATCCTTGGCAAATATGCCAAAATAAGAAAAGGCATAGACTCTAAAAATGTTATCAGATTGACAAATGACAAGCAGAGTTGGAATGTCACAATTTTGGATGTCCTATATTTTAATCGATTACTCACGATGTAGGCGAAATATCGAAGCAATGGATTACTCTATCAATTTTCCTTTATTATATTCATAACATATGAAGCCTGAGTTTATCTATTTATGACAGTATCCATTAATAACTCAAATCATATAGAGTTAAATAATTTAAAACATGAGCGATGTTGTATCCTTTTTTTATTACTTTTACATTTTTATTTATTAAGAGTTCCAAATAAGAATCTAAATTGAAATTTTTTAGAGTATAATAGCCCCAATTTATTTATGTCAATCGACTGATTATAAAAATTTCCGATTCGTTGAACAAAAAACTAATCCCTTAATTATAAACCCCCTGGAGGGCACTTCGAAATGAGGATGAGAAGCCTCCTGCATGGTGGTTGGTTCTCGTAACCCTGGAGGGTACATAAAAAGGTAGGTGTCTGACTCCTCCCATCGATGACGAGACTTACTTCCTTAGAGAAGGATTGAGCCGTGGCCGGGGATAGCCCTTAGGACTCAACCACAGTTCCCGCCAGTGTTGCTGTTGCGGTAGTCTGGTCATTCAGTTTTATTTATCTGTGTGCCTTCGGGTCGGTCGGAGAGTCAATGATTTGACTTACCTTAATTATAAAATGGTTGAAATTTAAAGCATATAAAATAATGAACAATTTACAGTTACAGCTTAAAAAAATTATTTGGATTAGCTAGAATATTTATATTTCTAGCAAATTATTTGCTAAAATATTTTGCTAGAAGAACAAAACTTTATGTACTGCAGTTGTTATAGTTCAGGGTCAGAGGTAATAATTCTCTGATTCAAGTCTAAAATTACGATTTGTGAATGAAATGCATGAATGAAGTCAGCTCCGAAGAAAGGGTCGTGTCGTGTGTGTAGCTAAGTCGTACTCTTGGTCCTAGATGGCGCAACTGAAAAAACAAGAGACACACCCTTGGCTTAAAACCACTAACTTCTAAAGTCAATGGGTTTGTCTATGACAAGTGCCATTAGCAACAACAACAACAACAGAATTTGACACTAAACGTAAAATTTTAAACTCCTGAAATGATGGATATATTTTGCTCATTTTTAAATTGAAAATCCACCGTCTTAAAAGAACAAACAACTTTTTGCACTAAGCATCTACTAAGTCGTAATCATATCGAGGTTGATAAAATCTATTTTATACAAGTTCATTCAGTTTCGTTATTTGTTTCTTTTACACCTGCATTAATTTGTCTTAACGAGATGTAAATAAATATTCTATAAGAAAAATTCAAATTGTGATGTATTAAAAATGATAAATAGATATAAACTGCTGCATGAGTATCTTTGAAATACTGCGAATACTTTTAATAGAAAATACCGTAAAAGTATTAATTTCATTGTGATAAAATAATTCTTGAACATTATGTAAGTAAATAATCGATTTCTTTATTTCAATTCAAGCCATGAATGCTGTAATAATGTATCATAAAAATAAGCCAACCGGAACTCTGATGGTCTACTTTTCTACTTTTTATTTCGAAACTCTAAAGGTGAAAAAACTTTATTTGTAGCGAGTATACTGTGAATTTTTTCGCTGTAAAATTCCTAAAAATTTTCTAAAAAATTGATTCGCCTTAACAAACTTTCTTTCTCTTTTCTTAAAAGCACTGAACAAAAAATAATTCCAAAATCATTACTCTAAAGAATTTTCCGTAAAAATATCACTTAACTATTTTTAGTTCCTTTCTTTCAGACGGAAGCACTTATCTGTAGGAAAAATGCAATCCATAAATAAACTTAAAAGCATCTGACTAATATTAGCTACCAATGAATCATTTGGCTTACAACTAATATAATATTTACATACAACAAAAATAACTTATTGATTCTGAATATTGCTCAGAAAAATGCATTCTGAGAAAGTAACATTGTAGCAGTTGCATTACTCTTAACCAATAGACTTCCAGACAATTCAAATTCTGTCTCCATGCCGGGACGTCGTCGGAGCCAGAGGGGGAGGGGGATGTAGCAGTTGCATTACTCTTCTCTTCTCTTTTGGATACTCGATGGCGATGCCTGATTAGGCCATCCCATATGTCATCCCATAGTGCATTGCGATTGTAATTAGGATGTGATGTGATGCTGAACTGTGAAGCCGCGCGCGTGAATGTCTTGTCTGTGTGTTAGTGTATGTTTAAGTGTGTGAATGTGATTATTAAAGAAATGTTCCCAACAACACTCGTCCTGTTGCTTCCTGCACAGATAATAATCTACATACCACTACAACATGAATTTTTTAAAGAAATTAGAAGAAATATTTAATAAAATTCTTTACAAAAGCATAAAGGTGATCTCTGCGATATTCAAAAAATTCGGAAAAGCATTTAATTAAATTCTTCATGAAAACTGGAACACCATTTTTATAATATCAAAATATTCTTTCTAAATAACAAAACAAAATACTTATTTTTAAAATACCCATAACGCTTTATAGATAAAAGCAAGATTAAACAGATGGGAATTTTATTATATTTGTAAAAAAAGGTGCGAAATAATTAAGTAACCAGAGAATGAATTTAATGCGAATACAAATGGCATTGTATCTTTTAAACCATAAAAAAAACGAATTCAATTCTCAAAGAACTGGAAATATTCAAATTTTAATTGAGATGATATTTAAATAACAAGAATAATAGAATAGATAAAACATTATCTGCAAAATATCAGGGAGAAAATAATTGAACATCAAATATTTAATTCCTCTTTTTTTTTTTAATTCACGCGACTGCAAGCGATGCCATTTCTAAGAATAAATATTTACAACTAATTTCCTTGCTAAGAATTTACTTCGATTAAAAGCAAATGATCAAATAATCTGAATAGAAGTCAAATAAGAAGAATTTTTCAAAATATAAGATAATAGAAATTGGTAGTAAAATTTTATGAATCACCGGAATAGATTGGATTAAGGATATTATATTTTCCTCTAATCAAATATGATGCAGCAAATTATAAAGCAAGAATTTTTCAATTTCTAGAAGAGGTTAAAGATTTATTAATACTGAACATAAGCAAAATACTGTATTTACTTTATAAAATTATGTTTTAGAAGTGTTTACCAGGTTTATTTCGATGAAACAGAAACAAATTATTGAAATGATTTTACTTCAGTTGATGCTGCTAAAAGCGAAATAAATATTTATGGAGAAATATTTAAGATATTATTTTACATTTAGAAACAAGGTATGTAATCTCAAATTTGAGAAATATAAATCGATTTAATCCATAAAATAAGTAGTTATAGTTTCATAGTAATTTTTGAACGAATAAAAATACTGAATTAATTAGTTATATTTATGACCCGCTTGTAACTAATAATGTAGTTTCAAAAGATATCATAGAGAATTCGAGTTTCTTGAAAAAATTATTCTCAGATTTTCAAAATTTCTATGATTTTAAAACTTTCAATATTGAAATGATCGCATTAATTCCAACAGATATGTGTTAATTTAACGGTCATTATTACAAATAAATATTTGTTTTTAAAAGAAAAAAAAAGTGAACGTCAAATATGGGGGGAAAACAGTTTTTAAAGTTTGATTATATATATATATATATATATATATATATATATATATATATATATAAAGAAAAAAGTAGAAGAGATTCTATTTCAACAAATGAGACAAAATAACCCAATATTCATTCAATCGATAATACAAAAGTTTCTTAAAGACACTGAAGTAAAAAAAAAAAGAAAGAAATTGTAACACACGAGAAGAACAAAAGGAACCGAAACAAAAAATAACTTACATAAATCCAACAAATGGGAAACAAAAACATTAAATAAATCCAACTTTATCTAAACACCAGATAAACATTTAAGTAACAAAAAAAAAGTAAACCCTTCAGCAAAACAAAGAAAAAAAATCTTCCTGTGGGAATTATTTCCATATCACGATCGAGAAAGTTTAAGAGAGAGAAATAAAGAATTCTCGCCAACAAGCTCACACCCTCCATAGAAATGTTGAGGTGATGCCAGCAGGCTAATGGCCTCGGGTTTGCAGGACGAGGCCACATCTCATTGTAGGGGAGGGACACATGAACTGGGTCTCTGGGTCAAGTTCAGGAACACGCAGAAATCAATAAGATACGAAGTCATCTAAACTTTCACTTGTATTTAATTTTGTGGGTGATGGAATGGATTTCAGCTAAATGGTTTGAAAGAAAACCATCTGAGCTCAAAAGAAATGTTTTGTTCTTGTTTTTAGCTATAAAAAAATAATTGAAAAATATTGTTTTGTTTTCTAAAGCAAAGACTCTCAGAACTCTTTTGATACCAATTTTAGGTCACACAGGTCAAGTTCAAGGAAACGCAGAAATCAATACGGTATGAAGTCATCTAAACTTCCGCTGAGTTTAATTTTGTGGGTAAGGTTATATATTTCAGCAGAATAGTTTGTAAGGGAGCGTTCTGAGCAGTAAAGAATATTTTTTTTTTTCAGCATAGAACCGTGCTTAAAAATAAGCTTCTCGTACTGTTTTAAAACCATTTTCGTGAGAAATACTATATTATATATTTATAATAAAAATAATATTATCCAATAAATATTAAATAATACAAAAGTAAAAATTGAATTAAAAGCAATGCAATTTTTAAATTTTATCAAAAAATGTTAATAGACTGTTTTAAATTAAGATTTTCTTAGTAATTTCACATTAAAATATCTGAAAGAATTTGCAATGAGAAGTTTTTGCAAACCAACATTCTGTGAGATCATAGAATGGAACACATTCTACGTTAATGGGATTTCCAGAAACAAATCGTGAAAGTCGAGCCCCACGTATCGAATTTTCTTCGGGAAACTTGAATTTTCAATACAAAAATTATTATCGAATATTGAATAAAATTTCTATATATCGGACAAAATGTTTGCATAAAAGGCTATATAATCTATTCCAATTTGAAAACACACAAAGGTCTCATTCTAATAAAGAAACGGAAGATAAATAAGGGAAAAAATTAATCCCTTTTCTTATTGTAATCCCTATTCTTATTGTAATAAAAATGAAAAACGATTAAGCATTTGGTCATTGAATCACGTTATTTTTTTTATTGAACGAAATCCCTTACGGAATTAGCAACAAGATTTTTATTTTAAATTCCTTTAAGTTTAGATTTCGTATAGTAAATATGATCTTTAAGAGGAATTTTTTTTAATATTAAAGTTAAATTAAACATAGTAAAAGACTCACTCGAAAAGTATGAAATTTCGATAAACACGGTATCAATAATTTTTTTCATTTGAGATTCATTAATTAAACCAATGAAAGTCTAATAGGAGATCAAAAGCAAATTAATCCTTGAACTATTTTCTTTATCTAATTAAATGACACCTTTCTTTCAAGAATGTGTTGTCTTACTGATTCAATTAGGAATATATAGAATACATGAAGTGTTTGTGAATTTCGCGTGATTTCTGTATCGATTTATAAGTAAGAAAGAGGTTGTCGCCAGACTTGAAAAGAAGACTATGCTTTCTATGAATTTTGAGATGAATAAGAAGTATGTGCTATAGCAAAAGATCAAAATCTGGCAAAAATGGGCATTCGCCAATTTCAGCCATTCGACATACACGGAAAAATGCTGGCATTTTGTAATTTATATCAATCACGGTAACAGATAAAATTATTCCAAAAGAAGCAAATTTAAAATATTTATTTCGATGATAACAGAACACATATATGACAACAGAAAGAGACACATATAGTATGTACCATAGCATATTAAAAGTTTTATTTTTTGCATTCGGATAATTCCGATAAAAGCGGCATTTTAACGAGATTATATGAATGTTGTGGTACTACTATACGGGAAAATAACGCCTCCTCCTTTTGTGCGCTGTTGCATACAAAGAATGAATCCATTGCAGCGTGTATTTCATTTAAGTTCAACAAACTGCAACCTTATCATAAACCTATTTACAATCGCAACAAGGAATCAATAAAAGATGATTGCATATATAAAGAGAAAAATATTAGCAAATCGGATGAAAATGTTGAGCATATTCGAACTGCTTTCGAACGTAACCAATATCCACAGGCAGATAGCATGATATTTCACAACCAATGGTATGGTATACCCATAAAACCGATGCCAACTACTCTTCAAAATCTGCAACGTGGAATTTTGCAACAATGAGTTCAATAATTTGCAATCAATAACTCTACATAAGGGAAAAGAATTGGACATCCGTTTTCGAATTTTGTTGTACAATAAATGGTACTCTTGTTGAATAAATTGATTAAAGCTTTGAAATTCCTTTCATGCAGTGATGTACCGTATATATCTCTATCTTTTGTTTATCAGCAAAAATAAATATTTTAAATTTACTTCTTTCTGGATAATCTTGTATATATGTTGCTCATCATTAAGCAAGATAATAAAAAATACGATAATTCAAGAAGTTTTGTTATTGTTGACTGTTACAGTATTACTGAAAACTCTTTTGCCTTGCAAAGTAGTCTCACTTATTGGATATAAGTAGATATCAGATAATTGCCACGTTTAACATGTGATTTTTAGTAATTCAAGAAATGCCGAAAATAACAAAATTTCATCTTTTTAATTTCTTATATTACTCAGTTCAGGGACAAAAACATTTGACGGAAGAATAAACATAATAAAAGATGATGATATTTTGATGATTTAGATAAAGATATGCAGAAATCTAAAAATCATTCTGTCGATATGATGTACGACATGTGCACTTATACCAACGTAATCTATGGAATTCCAATTATAAGAAATTTTTAAGAGACTGCTTTTCAGAGTAATAAAAAAAAAATGCTTGATATAGTAATAAAAGTGCTCAATCATGGGTATAAGAAGTCTTTAAAAAGTATATTAATTTATGTTTGGATTGAGACAGTGGCGGATTTTCGCCTTTTGTGGTTTTGCGTGACTAGCTGCACAGTCAAAAACCCATGACTGAGTTGAGATATGCCTTAACAAAATGCATACGTACATAATTTTGCACAAATTTTAAAGCTCAAGGATAGACATTTGGATTTATGTTATTTGTCAATTACAGGTAGCCTTTAAACTTAGGTCTTTTGTGGCCCTAGTCGACTAACTGCACAGTCAGAAATCCATTCAGTTGAGATTTATTTTAACAAAATGCATCTGTACATAATTAACTGTACATTTTTTACAGCTCAAAGGAAGACATTTGGATTCATGCTATTTGTTAATTACAGCTACCCTTTAGATTTGAGCGTTTTGTGGTCCTAGACGACTAACTGCGCAGTCAGAAACCTACTCAGTTTAGTTTATCTTAACGTACATAATTAATTGCACAAATTTTAAAGCTCAGTGGAAGATATTTGGATTTATGCTATTTGTCACTTACAGCTACCCTATTATTACCACTCGGCGATTGCTTCGAAATTATGATAAAGTGACAAACTAAAAGATGCATTCAACAAACGTAAAGCGGCACATTAAGTCCCGGGAAGCTGGCGAGAAAACAAGCATATAATTTCATCTTAGCCCATCTCTAGGCAGGAAGTGCTCGACTTTTATGGATAGAAAGCTGATGAAACTTAAGTTGCAAATCGCGATTATTATGGGGGCTGTCAGAATGATATTAGGACACGTTTTGTCTGGAAATGCATTCGCAAATTTATGAGATGCAACTAGTGTCGGTGTGAAAGTCGATCTCAATTGTATAGACGGAAAAATAAAATCGGCATGCAATAGCAAGTTGCAAAGTGTCTGAATAAGTATTATGATTGTTTTGTTTTAGTACAGTGGCTTTACTAACGACATATTCAATACAAATGAATTGCCTAAGAAGGAGGGGATAGCAATAAGAAAATAAAAGAATAAAAATCTTTCAACATTCAAAGCAGTTTTTCTTTTGTTTGTTAGTTGGTTTTATTTTTATTGAATCAGCAGTTTGAAAATTTTTTAAAAGAACCAAAATGGTCAACCGGAAACTTTCTCGCAAACTTCTGCTGTATCCCCTCAGTATAAAAATTGTGCATCTTGGACAAGGCTGTGACCTTATGAGAGTTTAGAATCTCGCACATGTAATTTATGTGTACTAAAACCGAATATGAATTTCGGACGTCCTTTTTTCAATCGATTGAAATTAAAATTTGACGCAGAACTGCAGTTTCAGTAGGAAAATTACGTATCAAATTTTATTTGTTTAAAGCATTGTGCTTTTGAGTTATCGCATTTGGAATGAGGAAAGGAAAGTACAGATTGACAGACAAAATTTACTTTGAATGTACACTTTAAATTTTAAAATAGTATATGACGTTTTGATTGACCTAATTTGTTATATTTTTGTGTTATCGTGTTTATATACATTCAAAAGTTAAACAATCAAACCTTCAACATATTTGATTAAATATAGATTTACTTTAGATTAGCACCTTTGCACCAGATTTTACCTATCTAGCTCTACTTTTTATAATTATCATGTTTATTTATACTTGGAGAGTTTTTTTAGAAAAACAGAAACTTAGATGCTTCAGTTCTTTATCTCACACAAAATGATGTGCCTTGGTTTGTCACTTAATTATTAATAAACCAAATTAATTAATTAATCAAATTAAATTTATCTATTAAGCTAAATGAATCCCTTATCTTATTCTAATTTCAAGCCTAAAAATATTTTAACATAATATGACTAGAAAAAAATGGCCCTATAAAGGTTTAAGTTAGTAGAAATGAAATTTATTAATCCCTTTATTACGCACTTCCTGATATACTACTAATTTAAAATTTTGTTCTCTTATGTATACTCGATGTTAGTATACTATTATATTCCATTAGAAAAAGTACCGGCGTTCTGGCACTCAGGTCCCGGGTTCGACTTCTGGTTCGGGCATGGTTGTTTTCTACCCAGTGAGGTGTGTTGAAGTAAGCCCCTGTAAAAAAGGGTTATGCAAGCGACTGTGTGTGTGTCATCTTTAATTGAGCAAGAAGTGAGACTTCTCCCTCGAGTGCTGAAGGGTCTTTACCCTCAGAAGCTACTGCATCCTCCTTTCCGTGGTAACGTGGGCAAGACATCATCTTTAGAAAAGATGCTTTTTTTTAAAAAAAACTTTTTGCTGTTGCTATTTTCCCCATATACTGACTGATAACATTATTTCATACAATTGCACGCACGGTGCGCTACCCATTTGTTTTTCGCTTGGAAATTCGTGGCATGCGCTGTGTATATTCCGCATCGAATCGGTTAATATTTTCAGAGCTTCATTAATTAATATTGAGTACTCTGAATTAATAACTCGATTAATTAAATTAAATTATGATTTTGTATTGGTAAGCGCCACTTTAACGAATCTAAAATATATTAATAGCAAGATTTCATAATATTTACTATTATAATGAATTATAAATAAAAGACTAAAAATAAATAACAATTTAAATGAAGAAAAATTTATTTTTTAACAAATTAATAAATAACAGTGTGTTTTAAAAAACTATTTTACTAGCTTTATTTTTAGTCACTCTACAAATGGTAATGTACAGCCCATTAGAACCTTCAGAAGACAAATGTTCCATTAAGAAAAATGTTTCCAATTTGTAAAAACTCCTCGTCTCTAGCACTTTCAGTAAAAGGTCGAATAAGATTACTAAATGGTATTTCTTTAAAATTAAATAGCATTAACATAAATCTGTTTGATAAAAACATCTACATTTCAAAAAAAAAAAAAAAAAGAAGAAGAAGGAGCAGATAACAGTTTTTAAATTGAATTCTTTTTTGGAGGAAATAAAGCGACTCTTTCTTTCCTGTAAAATGACCTTATCAAAAAACAAGTTAACGATTTTTATTATCAACTACTTAATGAAACTACGCATTTTCTTTGCCAGCATTCTCAAAATGTATCCTTAATGCATTCTTCATGAATCTCACGATCCAATAATAAGAAATGACTTTTATACCGAAAAGAAAAGAGAAACTAGTCAAATCCATATTTTGAAGAGGCTGAAACATTTCCGTTACTTGACGAAATTCGATAGCAGAGACGACATAACAGATCAATACTTCCTTTGAGGGACACTTCTCCAAATCCACGTCAACCTTCGATCCATTCCTTGATTTAAAATTAAACATTGTTATTAATTATTGGGAGTTCAATAATAAATTCAAATAATAATAATCTTTAAAAGCGGGTAACAATTTTCATTTTTAACTTACTCATATTAAGTATAAAAAAGTACTGTAATTTAAAAAAAAAACTCAGACAACGATTTTTTGATGAATCTCTATGTTTTATACGTTACTGAGTCTCACCCCCCCCCCCTCCCGAAAAAAAATCGGAATTATGCTTGGAAACTTCGACCACCTGGCAGAAACTCATTCAAGTGCATGCAAAAGAGCTAATTCAAAAAAGCATCACTTGAGCTAAAGGACGATGTCGTGCCCGCTGTCCAATGGAAAGGGGGATGCAGTAGCTTCTCAGGGTAAAGACCCCCGAGTACCCTAGGGCGGAAGTCTGACTTTTAGCTCATCTGAAGATGAAACTCACACACTCGCTTGCAAAAGCCCCTTTTTAGAGGGGGGGAGGGAGCTTTTCAACACACCTCACAGATAGAACACAGGGTAAGGAACAACCATGCCTGAACCAGGACATCCAGATCACAAGGAAGATGCGCTATCCCTAGGGCAAGACTCCGGCACTTTAGCTAAATGAAATTTACTGAAATAGTAATCGTGTGATAAACTTTGGTTTCACCGGTAGACAAACAGGCGTCCAAAATGTATTCTTAAGACTTTTTTCACTATACTACCAAGTACAAAACGCTCATGTGCGAGATTCTGAAATAAAAATTCTGAATATTTATGACGTTTACGGCCTTTCGAATGTTCATCCTTTTTTTGCAAGGGAAGGGAGAAGTAATTGAATAGACCACTCCCATTGGTATATAATAGTAATATGGTTGTTTATATCTTAATTAATAATAAATAAATAAACCTTTTTGTTGACCTTATTTATTCAGAACATTTTAATATAATAAAACAACACATTTCTTTTCTTTGTGAAATGCGCATGCATAAAAAATTTCTGGCAAAGGTTCACAATAGGATGCCTTCCAACCTTACGCTTTATATTTAACTCAGCAATGCACTGGTTGAACTCATTAGTTTTTCTAATGAAAAACACAACAGAAACCTTTCAATTATAAGAATCGTTAGTTGACAGAAGAAGCCAAGAAAGCTCGCTAAAGCATCTTAAAAGGTCACAAACGCAGAGAAACTTCGCAAGTATTTTAAAAACACTGCATCCAATCAAAAAATTGACTTTTTTTTTTCAAATGAAAGTGTTTGTTATAGCCAAAAAATAAACGAGGTAGAGAAATTCAAAGTTTTATTGCTTAAAAAGTTTTAAAGAATTTTTGATACAAAAATTTAATAATAACAATTCAGAATTCATCAAATTATGTGGCAGTTGATAATTCTTTATCCAACGATTTGCTTTGTAGTGAGTTTTAAAATATTTTTATATTATACATGTCTCATGACGTCAATTAAAAATAGTATTCAGTCTGCAAACATTATTTTTTAGAAAAAGAATTCCTTCAGTCATCTTGATATCCCAAAATACAAAATAGTGGATAAAATTTTTATTTCAAACAGAACCAAGTTGTTCACGAGCTTCATCGTTCTCCCCCAAGAATTTGTTAAATAATGTTTCGAATATCACAAAACAAATATGAAGTGAAGAACCGAAATGAGGTAAATGCATTTATGGAGTTTGGATAACGGATGGTTATAAGACGGCCAGGAGACAAAGCATGCGTAGAAAGGCCGAAAAATGTCGTTCTGTTCATAGTAAGTACTTGTTTCGACGGACAACAACATGCCGCTGTATTGTTTTTTTTTTTTTCCCCCTTCTTTTTTACTGCGCATGCATTTGAAGAATTTGGCGGAGTGTGGTTTTTTTTTTTTTTTGGTGTGAAAAAACTGATTATTTATTATAGATTAATTCAGACATTTTTTGCTATTTGTTCTTTTTAGTGCAAGGTTGTGTTTTTTTTACTATATTATTTGCTTTTTTTTTCTATAGTTTTCCATATTTAGGTATGTTGATCTTTTTATTTCATTATCATGTGAGAACATGATGTTGTCTTAGTTAGGAGATTTTGAAGCTCGAAATCGCGTAGGCAATGAATAAAGCATAAATGGCAATTTTCATCATCATCTTTTAATCGCATACATTTTTTTACCTAGATGAACCAGTATTGCATTATTATTATGTGTGCTTCTTTGAAAGCAGGTGCGTTTTTAAAAGGGTGATTTGCTTTTACCAGTATTGCTTTATTATTACGTATGCTTCTTTGACAGCAGATGCGTTTTTAAAAGCTGACGTAGAACTATGACATCATAGTCTGTTAATTAATCTCAAAATCGGTCGAGCTCCAAACTTTGCTTGCCAGCTAGACAATTGAAAATGAAAATTTAAAAAAATTATCATCATCATCACACACACACATTATATATATATATATATATATATGAGGATAGAGACCGATAGAGAAGTCTCGTGAGTGTTTCAAACCGGTTTAAACTGGTTAATGACTTAAATTAATTAAGACTTAAATTAATGACTTAAAAATAATAATGTTCTCACATAACTTGAAATTTCTAATCGTAGATTTCATTATAATTTTTTATCATGTTTCTTTGTGTAAATATCCATCATTTTAATATGATATGCAGTGAAAATGAAAAATTCGGAAACGCCAAAACGACAATTTATAGCCAAGCATGGAATGCTTGAATCGATCTTATGAAATTGTCCAAACATAAATCAATCCCTTTCTGCGCATGCGTTGTCTAACTAGCCGCTTTATAACTGGCTGAGTGTAAACCCACCTTAATTATGATCTCCGTATTAAATGTAGACGTTACCTTTTTTAAATCTAGTACATAATGAAAAATAAATTTGTTTAAGTATATTGCGTTTAAATCGTTTTAATTATAACAAAATATTTATTTTAATCGCTGAAAAACATTGAGCGTATATAAATACAAGGGAACCTGGAGAAAATAAAAACGTTCTGTATTACAGTCGCAATTGAGCTTATTTTTAAATAAAAAAATAACGTAGTATATAATACAAAATTAGTAAAATAAAAATTACACAGTCAAGTAAACAGTTACTGAATTAAAAGGAACTTTTGAATTTTGTTGTTGCGAATCCGCTACACTTTCAAACTTTTACTAATCTATTGTCTCCAGAAGGTTTGATCGCTTATGACTCCATTAAAAAAATGTCAGTAATAAGGATTTCTTCGTCCCCAATGATTCAAGTAAGCTCCAATTCCAGCTTCTACCCACAAAAATGCAACTACAAACTAATTTTTGAGACATAAACGATGATAATTAAGAGCATTTTTAAAAGGAACATTTAATTATTTTCAAGAATATTAAGTCCCTTATCTTCTTTCAGTTCCATAAAAATAAATCTATTTGATTTTTTAATACAAAAGAATTATTAAATATTCTTTTAGGAAATGAATAAAAATTCAAGCATTTATCTATCTAAAACAAAATTATTTATCTAGCTTTTTTCTAATAAACAATTACTTTTAACTTCAAAATGGCAACAGAAACGAAATCATTCCATCAGCAATAAGACTTCATAACTTGCAGATAATAATAAAAAAAATCGTCTAGCGCTGGCAAGGAAAATATAGAATCATTAAAACGTGACTCTGGACGGAGTTGCATTTGTAAACAAAACACAATTCCCAGAATTTCTTTTATGTTAATATTGGCGAATGCAACTGAAGTTAAGGGTTTTCTTGAAGGCCAAACTTAGGCACCATCAATTTACTTTAATCGGATTATTTTCGTTGCTGTTTCCCTCCCGCTCTCTTCATTTCGGACGACATTATCACCGGAAATAAAAAGATCTTGGAGGGAATCCAAAATCCAATGCCAGGGTCATTGCTTCATTGTCAGGCCTGCTTGCAGTACAAGCAGCAGGTGGTTTCTTTTGTGCTATGTCGGTGGGAAGCTTGCTGAGACAGCGACTTTTTGATGGAGTTGCTGAGAATAGTACATGTACTGCCGCTCAACAAGTTAAATTCATTGTTATATAATAATAACAATGTTTAAAAAATTGATTTTTGTTTATCGTTTCATTATCTCGTTTCTAAGTATAGAGTACTGTAATAGAGTAAAGCATAGAGTAAATATAGAGAAGAGTATTTTGATCGTTAATAAATTCGAACTCGAGATTTTGACGAATATCCATGTCTCAGATTTCCCCAAGTTCAAAAAACACATTTCTATTTGTCTTTAACAAATATAACTCAAAAATACTTTGAGATAGACTAATGAAATTTGGTATATGAGCTTTATATACCAATATAAATTATATAAATTTCTATCAAATTTTGTGCGAAATTCATTCAAAAAGGTGTCTGCCGGGATGTAAATTAACACGATAGCTACAAAATGAATAGAGCTAGACGGGTGAAATTTAGTACATATATTTAACATCTAAAGAGTAGAACACGACAAATTTGAAACTAAATCCCTCAAGTGTGACTTTGGTATATGATTTTGGATATTTGGTATATGATTTGTTACTACAATTATATTCAGTATCAAATTTTGTTTCCAATATGTTAGCAACAACTTCAAGCCGAAGCTAACTGCAAGCCAAAAATAAATATTTTTTTACTGTTGTTGTTATGCGGAATTTTAAATTTCTAATAGCTCTATGATGTTTTGGGATCGTCTCCATTACAAAAGTTTATGTACACAATAAACATAACTAAGTAAGATAATTAAAATAAAACAACTTTAATGTTAGAAAATACAGTGAATCATAAATATGAAATCATATCTAATCAATTTATCAGAAATGAATTATAACCATTATTCCCGACGAACCAGCTGGTCACCTGAGGTGGTTAATTTTGCAATAAGTATTAAAAGTTTTGTTTGCTTACATTGGGATCCTATCTGCCCATAAAATTCAGGAATACTTAAGTCAAAACTAATCATTAAAACTGCATTGAAACAGAAACTAACAGAAAAAAAAATGCAATGCCAAAAAAAGTACTCATTGAGTTTTGCTATTTAATCATGCTTAGGTTTATTCTCATATCAAAAAATTAGTCATATAAAAAATAACAAGACTGAGTTTCAGAATGAATATAGATGGTGCAATGGTACAGAAATTTTCAATGACGTAAATTTAAAAACATTTCAATTAATTGTTTTCTGAAATAACGAAAAGTAATAAAAATTCTGAAAGGAATATTTTCAGAATAGAAGCTGCATAAAAACCTTGGCAAATATGCCAAAATAAGAAAAGGCATAGAGTCTAAAAATGATGTCAAATTGATAAATGGCAAGCAGAGTTGGAATGTCACAAATGTCCTATATTTTAATAGATCATTTACGATGTGGGCGAAACATCGAAGCAATGGATTAATCTATCAATTTCCCTGTATTATGTTCATAACATATGAAACCTGATTTTATCTATTTTTGACAAGATACATTTATAACTGAAATCATACAGAGCTGAAGTTTAATTTAAAACATGAACGTTATTGTATCAATTTGTTTTTATTACGTTTATATTTTTATTTATTAAGAGTTCCAAATAGGAATCCGAACTGCAATTTTCTAGAGTATAAAAGTTCCAATTTATTTATGTTATTCGATTTATTATTAGTTTCTGGATTCGTTACAACAAAGAAGTATTCCTTTGAATATAAAAAAGTTTGAAATTTAATGCATATAAAATAAAGAATAATTTGCAATTGTATATTTTTAAAAATTATTTAAGTGCTATAAGAATAATGTTTTATGTAGGTACTGCAGTTGTTATAGATAAGATATGTTTATTGAGTTTTTTGTTATTTATTCTTGTTTAGGTTTATTCTCTTATCCATAAATTAGTCATTTTAAACATAAAAAAGAACGTTTGAGTTACTAGAAGATAGAAGTATGAAGTTGTGAATTCATATCCAATACGGCCGCAGCCGAAAATGGCATTTGCAAAAGAAAAATAATCAGTTGTGTATCTGTGTGTGAGTGCGTGCGTGCGGTTTTCTTAAAATACTTCATTACTGTTTGCGATGGTAGCTTTTTAACAACATTTTGGGATAATCACGTTTTTATTGTAAAACATTTTGCAAAAACTGGGAGATGAGTCTGTGAACCCACTCCTACAATTCCAAATCTTTTCGAAGTTCTAACTGACTGGATACGTGAAAACCTTGATTTTACATGAATGCACTCACTTTTTAAATATGCACCTTCACATATCTAATATTAAATATTACCGCGTATCAAAACTCTCAAATACATATCACTGATTCTATATTACGACACAAAAGTTGTAACAATCTGGAAAGAAGAATCAAAATGTGTCAATCATCAAATGCGCCGCGAATATACCATGACGCATCAAATGATCTCCTGATAGTAAAAAGCCTTCATCATCTACCCTGCAATTGTATATTAGCATTATTTTAATTGCTGAGTTCGCAAGTCATGTGTTTATAGCTTGTGCCATGTAGATGTTATTATGCATACGTGTTTAACAAATCCAGACTACTCTGGATTTCGAAAGCTAGATGTTCTCCATGAAATTGACGATACCAGTGCGATTTTAAATATTGAATATTGTTAATTTCTGCAAATTTTAGTTTTATACCAAATATGGATATAGCAATATAGCAATTTTATGTTGATAGAACCTTTGTTGAATAGGCTTTATAATTAAGTGCTTATTACTACGAAATGAGGACCGAATAAAATATAAGCGACAAATTAATTTATTCGCGTCTTTAAAATCTTTTTAACGCCGTTACTTTTTTAAAAATAAAACATACTCCTACTTTAATTTTTAATTCGAAAACCAATGCTTTTATAGCTTAATGAGCTGTGTTGTTTTAGACAGCTTACATTTATTTTATTTTATTTATTTGGGTAAAAAAACCTTCCTAATTGAGTAAAGAAATGTGATATCACAGTCATTAAAAACTTAAAAATCTTTGTCATTTGTACTAACCTGCAGAGCCGAGTGGCCAGGTGGTAAGGTCTCGTCCTCATAACCGGAGGATTTTGGGTTCGACACCCCATTCCACTGAAAACCTGTCACGTGCGTAGATCCGATGTACGCTAATTCCATCGGTTCCGAGTATGGTGTGAAAGCTTAGAGAGAGGGGTGTTAGCTTAGGTGTGGTCCTCGTTATCGGACCGTGGTTCAAAATTACGAGGTACATCTTAAAATAGCCCTAGTGTTGCTTTTAAACTGGACGTTAACACAACTAAGCGAAACCAGACGCACTTAAGTTGCGTTTATTATGTAAATAAAACTTTCTAATGGTGAAAATTAATGTAACTAAACTTATGCAAGTTTGCACGTTCTCTTTCGTGTTAATGCTATTTCATCATCAAATTTGGTCGTAATTCTGTACCCCAAATTTCATTCGGCCAGCTCAAAGCGTTTTTGCGTTATCATGTTTATAAACAGATATAATAGTGAAAAAATGTTTTTCTAACTCAGTAAAGTCTGAAATGTGGAGATTCGACAGGATTTCAAATTCGAATTCTTTTTTAACGATTACAATACTTTCTATATATTAAGTAACAAGAAAGTAAAAAGAAGCTACACCTTCACCTATTTCCAATTAATTAAAATATAAAAAAAATCACCAAGAAGTACATATTAACATCTTCTAAAGTAATCAATGTCAAATTTAGCAGTTCTAACTCAAAACTATGTATTCTGTGAAGCATCACACATACACGCAGGTACTCATACACATTCTCCTCTCTTACTGGCAAAAATGAGTTAAAAACGACAACATTAAGCCAAAAATATTTCTAGAAGAACTGTGCTTCAGATTATAAATCTATGCCGAGCGATAAAAATGTGGTAAACCTTTATTATCAGAACTCATTGCAATAAACTTCATCCATTACCGAATGATATATTTATCAAGTACTTGTTTGAAGATACACTTGTAGCAGTTATTAAATGTTTATTAATTCTCGTTTGTTATATTGTAGCATTTTATCTCGATAAATGACACTTATAAGAGCATATTTTTTCTTCTTCTGCTGCTTGGTAGACGTTAAAGCGTAGGCATAAGAAACAAACACCAAATGGAAGTGTCACTTCGGGTTCATTCACATTATCAATCGGGTCATTCTGTTACTTCCAAGAAATGCACAGAGCTTGATTACAACATATAATTCAAAACACATTTCACGAAACAAGATTTGTTTTCAAATGATTTAGAAATTCCACTGACCCATTTTCAATCGAATAGGAAAGGTCAAGTTGCTGAGCATCGTTCTAAATGCAAACTGTAGTACAAAAATAATTTAAAGTAAAAATTTATATTTTTGAATTGAAAGATCAATTGCATCAGATTTCAAAAGATTCTTATGTCTTCACATATGAAGACGTTTTATAACTGATAATATTGCATTTTTAAATTCATAGTGTGTGCTTTAATTTATCAGAATATACATGCTTATTGAAATAAACAACATATAGTACATAAACGTTATTTCTTTTTCCTTTCTTGCTGATAAGTATTAAGTATTTTATCACAGCAAATTTTATCTTTCTAACTCAAAACGCTGAAAAAAGTTAACCGCAAACGAATTGCGAATTAATCTTATAGTGATGTATATTATTCACATTTTTTTAAATCTCTTATTTGTTATTATATATGCTATTGTGGTTTATTTCATTAAAGACTAAAAACAAAAAAGATATATGGTTAAAAAATCCCAAAATAATCTAATTTGTACATAGCATCGTTAAGAATTTCCGGAAAACCTGAAAATAATCTCATAAAACTAGCACGAAGCCGTTTATCTTAACTTTTATTTGTTTAAATCGCATTTGAATAGCCACAAGGATGTAAAAAAATTAAAAAAACAAATCAACGGATTTCATGAGGATTTACTGTCATGAAGATGAGAGAAACTGGTGTAAATTTGAGTTAAAAAATCTGAGAGCTGTGCAAGGCTCATTAGACCAAACATTTTTATCTTAAATTTATATTAAATATCTAAAATAATAAACATGAAGTTAATTGGCAGTATATTTTGAACATTCAAAAGATCTTTTATTCCACATTATTTAACTTTTATTCTTGATTCTGCTTTTAACAGTTAATTTTATAAAAAATAAACTGAGTGGATTCGATTACTAACTTTTATTACTATACCTAATGTAATTATGAATAGCAACAGAAATTATAATAAAAAAAAGTATCTGAAAATAGAAATAAATTAAAAACAAATGAAAAATAGCGACCTGATTTTTTTTCATAAGACACATGTTTTTAAAAACAGCTGGTAATTTCTCAACCTTCCTCGGCTGATTTGTTACCAAAGTAGCGTTCATCAGAGAAACCAGTATCTTTTTTTTAGATAACATATATTACAAAGACATTTTGAAATATAAAAATGTCACGCGTCAGAAAAAGTCACTGAAATAAATAACACTTCAAGAAATTTCTGAAAAATAATAATAATTTATAATGTACATGCATAAATAAAATTTCATTTTATATATCTTGAAACATATGAGATAAGCAATTGTTTATTTATACAATGTTTCAAATGTTTAAATACATTTTAAGAAATAAATGTGACATTTCTTCTGGTACAAAACCACTGATACTGAGTCATTAGAAAATTGTATTAATTGGTTACCCCCTTAAGCTCTATAAATATTGAAATAAATTGAAAATCTCTAAGTTTCGAAAAGTCCCTTTCTCCAAATAAAAATAAAAATACATCTTTCCAATTATTTTCATTGAAATTTTTATCTTCATAATTAAAAGCAGATACCACTGTAAATGTCCAAAATATATTATAAACTTACAGAATAATCTATTCAAAACATTTAGCACCTTAATTATTTCATAACGGAAAAAGTCTAGATGACAATTTAAATCCTTTCAAAAATCTACTAAAAAGAAATAAATCAGCATTCCATTTTCATCATTTCAACAGAAAAAGCCTGATGACGATTTAAATCCGTTTAACGATCTATTCAAAATCTTTAAAATAGCATCTTGAACATTTTAGAACATCTGTTTTATCCCCTTTATTGACTTTCAATATCTAACGCAAAGTTTCAAGGTAAAGAAATAGCTATTTAAAATATCTTTCCTTTTTATTTCTGCGGGACATGAAGAATTAATGAAGCTTTAATTACTTGTTACAGGAAGAAACAATTGAATAAAGAGTCAATATAATACGGGGATTTAAAATTAATTTCACAACTATATTTAAAAATTATTTGATTAACAAAGACCAAGAAGACCAATTCTTGCACAATGGTATACTTTAAATATTCTTTGCCAATTTTTTTTTTGAATCTAATCATATATACTTCAAAAATAAATATTAATATTTATCTTGTAAATACAGGATTACTCAAAGTTATTCCATTCAATATAGTTAAAAAGTTTTACTTACTTGCAATAAAATTCAAAATATTTTCAAAAATACAAAAAAAAAACGATTTGTAATAATTTTTCAAAAAAATAAATGCACAAATACTTCAACGAAATAGAAGCTCACGATCAAAGTAGTTTGAAAAATGCAGAAACTGTTTCCGAAATGAAAGAAACAGCTTGACATCCCCTTCCTGGAAATCGAAAGTTCTGTCTTTCAGTTTTGACAGAATAGAATAGAAAAATAGTTTCTTTCTCACAAAAGAAAGTAATTTTCTTTTTCTTTCTTCCCTAAAGAATATTTCACAGAAATGTCTTCTCCCGGAGCAAAGTTTGATGCTTCAGTATTCCTGAAGTTGTAGGATTCAAAAACTTATGCGCTACCACATGTGGATTCTAAGAATTGCGAATCTATTCCACAATTCGCACTCGACATAAACCGACATCAGTTACTTTTAAATTGACCACAAGGAAAACTAATCTATTTCTATTAAAGTCATATGAAAAAAAACAGAGAAATAAGCAATAAAAACCTGATAGTTAGAGATATCACAGTTAATAAAATGTGTAGCAGTTGCATTTCTCTATCTTCTCTTTTGTATAATAGATGGTGATGCCTGATTAGGTAAGCATTCTACAGTCCACTGCGATTGTGATAATAATGAGATGAGATGCTGTTCTGTTAAGGTGTGCACGCTTGAAGGTATTGTATTGTCTCGTGTTTTGTGTTTGTTTTGTGTGAAATGTGATCATTAAAGAAATGTTCCAGAAACCATGGGTCATCTTGCTTCCATTGCTCGGATCATAATAATCATTCCGCCACAAATGGTTTTTGATTTTTAAAAATCGTAATTAACATCCGAGATTCAAAACAAAGAAGCAAGAATGCAAGTTAAAAAAATGCAAACTTTGTTAAATTCGATATTTATAATGTTCAAACAGTATTGCACCGAACCATCTAATTTAAGTAATCATAAATAAAATTTCAAACAGGAAACAATTAACTTTGTGGCGATTGATTCTCGAAAATATTAAAAGTATGTAGGGCAGATAATAGTAAAAAATTATTGTGGAATTCAAGTTTGTTATAATTGAGACAAAATAATAGCATCAAATTTAAGGTATGTGACTACGTTCGGGATGAATTTTTTAAAAAACGTTCAAAAATTGTTATATTTTTGAATAATTGCATAAAAAAGGATTGAAAAAAAAACATCTATGAAACTAAAATACACCAGTTAAGTGACAAAAGTTTCAAAAAAAGGAAAGAGCATTTTTTGGCTAAAAAGAGGTATAAAGCAAAACTCTTTAAGTTTAGAGGCTTATCAAACCATTTACTTAAAAATTTTCTTAAAATTAAATAAATATATGATCTAGTTCCTGAATTAAGAAAGTAAGCTGTATTTCTATCCATATTTTAAATATTGGCGTTAAACTGATAAATAACGCACAATTTTCAATCTGCTTTACATTATCAAGAACTAAAAACAATCATAAAATATTTCTAAATGAATAGATTATTTATTCTCTAGTTCAGGAACTGCAGAACACATTGCGAAATTCAAATTGGAACAAAAAATATACATTAGATTTTAATTTCTGAAGTGTTTCGTAAAAAGAAATTATCATATTCTATATTTGAGAAAATATTATCTAAAGGTGTAAAACAATTTTTAAATGTATGTAATTGAAATATTAAAATCAGTGGAACTTCCTCAAAAATAGACGTTTTATAAAGAAATCTATTCAAACATTATGAATATGTTCATAATTTCGCAAAAAAAATGATTTTACGATGTAGTCGCCCATTTTAATTACAATCGCTCTTTTTTAAACCCATCATTATGATACTATTTAAAATTGTAGAAAAATTCTTTTATAAAAGAATTTTTTTTCTCTCCTCGGATTCCGGCTGAAAAAAAAATAGGTTTATAGGTATTTTCAGATTACGATTATTATTTCTTTTTCTTCGACAAAGCCAATTAGTTAAAAAAAATGATGCAAATATTGATCTAAAAATTATTCTAACAACTTTTTTTTATTTTCTAGTACATAACATTGATTAATTTGTGTTTCAGAATTTTCGCTCAAATTTAAATATATATATATATATATATATATTAAAGTTTCAAGTCACATTTCAAAACAATAGTAGGTTTATTTTGGAATGGATCATGAAACTTTGAACCGCTTTTAAATGGTGGAAACGAGAGAAGTGATTCTGAGGGATGTGGTGTTCGTCAAGCTCACTTCTATGGCAATTCTTGAATGGAATCGAGTCTCGAACCTGGAATCCGACGACCCCAAAGGTTTTGCCACCAAGATTCTGTTAAAGATGCAAAGAAATATAAAACTAAATTTGCAAAAAAAGAGAGACCTCATAATATGCAACACCTAAAACCGCTTATAGTTTGTTTATATAATTTGCTGAAATCAAGTTAAAAAAATATTTGAAACGTTTTGATTACGATGATTGACGGTATAAAAAAAAGACCACTTAGAATTGTAAATACCCCAGTAAAAGAAGTATAATTCTTTATGTACCGCTCAGAAATTTTGAAACAAATTCGTAATATTCAATAAATCTTTAGTAAATTGCTGGCCCCAAGAAGAAAGTGTTCCTCAATGTATTCCTTCCTCTGAAATCGTAACTCACAATTCACAATTCAGAGCAAAAATTGAGGATATAACAGGTTTTGATTCGCAAACATGTACAATCTAGATCCAGATGGTCTCAAATCCAACTGTAAAGACCTTCAGATTTATAAATATGACCAAGAGGATAAGCAATGAAAGAAGTTCCCAAAAGAAAAATAAGGATGTATTAAAAGAAATGCCTTTAGTCAAACTGGACCGAATTTAATCACATGAGCAATGGTGAGCAATTGAATCAGATTCCTGCTAATGCTGTTTGCCGTTCAATCTGCTTCACTATATGTCTAGCTTTGATAGTGACCATGTTTTAAATTCGTTTAATATGTATATTACTTCTTAGATCTTTATGCCGGCTAATCTTTTGTCTGTTTCTCATCTTATTCGGTTGGTTTCGTTTTTATTCTTACCTTCATGATAATTTTAATCTCTGTACGGTTATTTTTAGTGTCATTGTCATCTCAAAGTTTGCAACAGGTAATAGCCTCCCTCTATAGGCCATCTGCCCGATAGTTCATTTCATTGTTTAAAAATTCATAACATCCAAAAGAAGAATAAAAGTAAAACATGTAAAAGAAGAAAATATCTCAATCCTTCTGATTTTAGAAATTTTATCTTCAATCATTATTTCCATGATATCCAAAGTAGTTAAGTTGCATTCCATGGCTTTTTATACCGCAAATTCCAACCTGACGATGAGTTGTTCTTACAAATATTGTGAGAACCAGAACGTCTGCGCTTTTCTAAGAATTTAAATATATGTAAGCAAAAAGATATTTAAAAAAAATCCTTGTGCATATATTTTATGTCTTATGGATTAATTAAACTTCTCTGGTCTCTGTTTTAATTCACTTCATATGCACATGCATTTGAATCTTCTGAAACTGAGCAGGCAATGAGTTCTTTAAATGGATACTTAATTTTTCTTTCATGTTGATCAGACAGCAGATACGATTTTTAAAAGATGCTTTTAAAAGTTCATTATTAAAACCATGACCAAGGAGAGACAGGCACCACAAAGTAAAACAGAAAAAAAAAAAAGAGACTATGAAAATTCATGTCGAATTTGTATAAATTCAAACAGGGATTACCTAAATTTAGATGAGCAAATTTGTTCATGTTTAACTTAGCTTAGCTTTATTAAAGTCCCGTTTTAAAGCAACATTAGGGTTAATATGGAACGGACCTCGTAATTTTGAACCGCGGTCAAATGACGAGGGCGACACCTGAGCTGGCACTACCTCTACGAACTTCCACACCACACCGGCGAGTTTTGGTCCAGTTGAATGTAGACTCTAAGAAGAGCGGAAAAGTTTCTCAGAGCTCACATTCATAAAGTAAAATTTAAATATAAGATATTAAAAAAACAATTAATCTTTAGAAACGAGAATAAATTGATATTTTTACGCTAATATAATATGATATCGCATTTCTTTTCACATCAGAGCTCGCATTCATAAAGTAAAATTTAAATTCTAGTTATTAGAAAACAATTAATTTTTAGAAAAGAAAATAAATTGAAATGTTTTCGCTTCTTTAATATTAGATCGCATTTTTTCACCTCAGAGCTCACATTCATAAAGTAAAATTTAAAACAATTAATTTTTGGAAAAGAAAATAAATTGAAATTTTTAATCTTAATATCTCCTCGCCTCTAAATTAAAATAGAAATATTTTACAAAAAAAAATAATTTAAGATCCTATCTATCGTAATATCTTTTATGTTTAACATGGACAAAAACATACATCTAACAATACATCATAATTTTAAACATCATTTTTTTTTATACACAGAAGCATCAACTCCATTGATTGATAAGATGGATGCAATTCAACAATTGATTACATCAACGCCAGTAAATAAGAAATAAGAATTTCAATAACCTTCCCTGTCCAGCTGCATCTAGTCACTTCCTCAGAATAAGATGACCTTATAATGTCATCTCGAGCGAAGATGAATTTCCGCTTCCCAAACTGTCTCCGATAAGAAATTCCGGAAGCGTGAACTGAATTATGGCGGCTGGCACCACAGCACAAGGGAAAGCTATTCCAGTACCCAATAGCAAATCCTCCTTCAAGTGTCATATACAAAATGGTATTTTCTTGGCTTATATGCAATGAAAATCTTGAAATATTTGTACTTCATTCATATTTAATGTTATAAAACGCTCATTTCAAAAATACACCAAAAAAAAATCACAATATTTTCAACTTATAATTTGTATAAAATTTTATATCATTCGAGACCGGGCTATATATATATATATATATATATATATATATATATATATATATATATATATATATATATATATATATAAACACTCTAAGTCGCACGATTCTGCAAAAGGATGATATAATTATAGATTAATAATAGGGTGTTTTTGAAGCATTTAATTAAGGAAATATCGAGCAATAACTTAATATGGGTAATATTATACACATATGTTTAATTTTAGCATTGATATTATGTCTTATTGAAAACTGCTCTACACTATACTGCATAAAACGAAGAAAGAACTATTAAGTCGCTTTAAATACATGGCAGATACCTTTGGCAATGATTCTCAAAGTACCATGAAATAACTAAATAGTAAGAAAAGTAGTAACGACATATTTTACATACAAGCAACTAAATGTCACATTAAGATTCAAATAAATAGTATGCAAAATACGGTTTGCAAAAAAAATACTTTCATTACATACGAAATTTTGATGTAAAATCCGGAACCATAAATGATATATGATATTTTGGTTTTGCTATGAAGTTTGAGTTCGATAAGCTGACCACATGCTAATGTTGATGTTGTTAAAGGAGCGCCTAGCCCAGGACAGTGGGCTTAATCTCCGGTAAATGATAGGAATTAATAAGACTTGAAGATCGACATATTGTCGTGATCTCCTTCGTGAAATATCTTGAGGTAGGAAAGTTCTTGTCGGTAGGTAACGATTAAAATTTAGGAGAGTCCCTTGCAGTGAAGGATTTAAGATCTTTTTTGAGTTAGCTATATAAATAGCTGATAGAAGAAGAATGACTAAGCTAGATTTCTGACCACATGAAACAATTTGAGAACAAATGCACCTTAGTTTTACAAATGTTTCGTATAAGTAAAAGAAAAAGAAAAAAAAAAGGAGATTTAGCACACAATATTTTAATGTAAGTAACAGTAATGGGAGCGATTATAGTTCAATTAAATCCAGAATTTTAATACATGATTTATGCTGAATGTTTGTTAAATAAAAGCCAGTTTTTTTCTCATTGTAACAAAGTAAAGCAGTGCAAGCGGCAGGAATTTGCATCATAAATATGCCATTCAATTTATTTTAAAATTTAAATAGAACGTCTTAACGAAAGGTCTTTTCAAAACAGAACAGGAACTTTTGTTAATATTTAGTTATTTCTTTTCTATACTCATCTGAATGCTGCGTCTTAGGCCAATGCCTAAGTTAGCCTTAATCGGAAATCTAACATCATTAAAATATATATATTTATAAAAAAAATACCGAAATACCTTCGAAAGGAATGTATTTGGATCAAGGTTATCTTTATTACATTTTCACACTATTTATCAAAATATATTAATTTTAAATAGACGAAATAGAAACTAAAAATTTTAAAACTGTGGATTTTTTTTTGAAAAATTAATCCCCCATGTTCAAATTGGACAATTTCTGAATAGATTTACTTGGAGAACCAGAGAAGATTAAGAACTGAAAATATAGGATAAAATGTATAAGTATATGATAAAGTTTTAGAATATGACAACGGACATTTGCATTTCTTGCTTTGCCTTTAAATTGCAGAATTATTTTCCATTATAATTTTGAAATTATAATAATTCAGGTAACTTTTTTTACCTATTACGAACTCTTACGCATCACAAATTTTATTATTTGGAAAATTTTGATATTCAGCATTTTTAAATAAAAATTTGGTTCGACTTAAAAGCATGGTACTGGAGTTAAATTTGATTTTTTTTTCAACCAATCACTCGCCAAATTTAGCAATAAATTTAACACTTTAAAGGTTATATTTCTGATCTATGCTTTTTTATAGAAAGATATAAAAAGTAGATATAAACATTTTTTATTTATTTTCTCACTAATTTCAATTTCAGAATAAAATTAAATTCAGATTTTTCTGTCTTATCGAACACCAAGGATGAATTTTAAGTAGTTATGCATTTGAATCAATATTTTAACAACTACAGAAACAATATTCGGAATTAATCCAATGATTGCCAATTGGTGGCTTTAATGGAAAGTAAGCATAAAATTCTAACAAGAAAGAATTAACAAGAAATAACAAATTCAGACATCAGCAAGGCCATAATGTATCATGATGAACAATATTATATAATTATCTCTTATTTTTAAGAAGTACACACGAAAAAACAGGAAGGTAGTAAACGAATAGCATTAAAGATCAAACAATGAGGTGTGGTTTCCGAGGAGGTGGAATAGTGACGTAATCCTATACGTCAGATGTACGAAATAGTTTTAAAGGTGGAGGGATTAAACACGTTGCAAAATGCAAACCGGTATGTAAGTTGAAATGGCAAGAACTGCTCTTATTAAAATATTCAAAATCATTACATTTTATATTGCACTTGCTTTATTAGCATTTTTTTTTCACTTTGCAGCGAAGGCAATATTTTCATTTATTAATAAAATTTGAGCTAAAAAAGCGGCAACTTACAAGATCATTACCCCAAATGTGTTGTCATAGCGAAATTTCTAGACTGGGACTGTCATACGCCTAATAAATCTTTAAAAACCAGCTTGTAAAAATTACTAAACCAGAATGTTTTGATTTAAATATATTCAGTATAATTTAGTAAAATCATAGCATTAAATCCAATTTTTTTTTACTCTTTTATTTCCCCCCTTTTTTTTAATTTTTTTTATTCAAAATTTTTAAAACTAGGTTTCAGCAACAATTTGAAATGGAAGAATGCAGCTTAAATTATGCGATTATATGTTAAGCATATCATTCCGTTTTTTGGGGGGGAGGGGGATATTAGTTTCAAGAAGCGTTTAGTGTCTTTCTTTTATCATTTATATAATGAATTACTTGATAACATAAAGATCATCAAATAATATTCATCTACAACTAATGGAAATAATTATTCAATGTTGTGCAATCGAGAATGAATTCTTGCTTTACAGTTACAACTGTTTTAAAAATTAAGATTCAAGATACAAATGTGGAAAACCTGCACTTCATCGTAAAGACGAATTAAAATACAATAAACAATTCAGAGAGTATGTTCCATCAGAATTTTTCTGGTATGTTTTCTAAAAATAAATGTTCGGCTACACATACATTCTGGAAATGTTTGCCGATTTTATAACTGTATCTAATTCTGAAGAAAACTGCGGAAAAATCACTATTACAAATGTATATGTACGACAGAGAAAAGAAAAACGCTTCTACACGAAACTAGGTTAATCTCTTATGTTAAGTTTCGTTGATATGAAAGATCATGACGAATATAATTCTATGTATGTATGAATATGATTTAAAGCCTAGCGATTAAATAACAAACCAAAAAAGAATGTAAAGAAGAGTATGCATGTTATATAATTATATGATAGTTCGATATGTATAAAAAAAGAGACTTAATAGTACAGCAATTGAAAATAATATATTTTACAAACTTTCAATTATCATGACGTTACTTAAAAGTACCGCATATCTTATACTGTGGAATGTAGGCTAAAAGAAAAAAAAATTGATTTATTTAGCGTGTTTTACATTACTGCTGTGGGAAAAAATGTAATTAAATAAATAAGAAAAAAAGATCCATCAATAAATTTGTTAAAAAAGAACTGTTTACAAATATATTCTTTAATTTATAATTCATTATTGCAATTATAATGGAATTTTGAAATAATTTTTTAACAAATTCACGAATAGAAACCGTTATTACTACGAAAAAAAAATTAAATTAGACAATTAAATAACAATTGAAAATAACAAAACACTATATTTTTATAGAGAATACATCATAAGTACTCAGAATTTCAAAATTCTAAGGCATCGGAATGTTAATGTAAAATCAATTACAAAAATTCTATCGTTACAATCTTGAAACAAATAAAATTAAATATAACTTTAGAATAACATTCTTTCATTTATTCTAATATCAAATAAACTGAGTTTATTTTTTTATGCCTGAATGAAATTTCAGATTTCAAACATCCATTTACAAATTAGACAAGACGTTTTAGCATGCACAGAAATATTTTCTTTCATTTTTTTTTTTTTTTTAATTTTGAGTTATGCTATTGAAATTTTTTGTGACGATTCAATTGAATCATTTTTATAAAGAAACAAATTCAATTTAATACATTGATAATCCTGTGATTTGTAAAAGACAGATAATACGCATTTGGCATTATAAAACATCGAAATATCCCAAGAGCATTAAAAGATGCATGTTACAATTCTACGCATGCCTTAATTTCTATCATGCTTTGCATGTTTTTACTTGAGATGCAAAAACACATGAATTTATCACGATCCAATCATAGCAAAATAAAGTTTTAAAAAAATTCATTCATTGCAATAAAAAAAAATTACATTTAATTTAATTACAAAAATTTAACTAAGTAGCACAGCTTAATAAAATATTTGGAATTAATATAATTTTCTCTTCTCTGTTTGTTCATCAATAATACCGAATTTGAAGGAAAAATTAGTAAAGAAGGTCTGATATAAATTAGAACACATATTTTAATTTGTAGAAAATATATTAGTGTAACAGTATATTTGTACAGCACAAACTTAAATATATTTTATTATAAACCACGAATTATCAATTCCATTTCGTTTAATGAAATAGTTCAAAAAAATGTGAACAAGTAAACATGGATCTTGCATGTAAACAACAGAATGCTTATTTCGGCCGCCAAAATAAATGCTAGAAATTTTTAAACTTCATGACTGACAATATTCCGACGATAAGTGACTAAGGCTTAAAAGAATTGCATTTTCTTTCACTTTTTCTTTTTTAATTTCAAACCCCCAGTAAAAGTATTTTCCATTACGTAAGAATTCAGAGAAATGACGCAACTTCGAAATCACTCGGCTTCGCGGTTCAAACAATCGATCGATAAACGTAGTACTACACTACGTAGTAATTCATTCATTTTCTCTCTACGTTAAAAGATGCACGTAAGCAGAGGGGTTGAGTCATTGTTGTTTATCCAAAGGGGTACAAGAACATTTAGTTTAATTTTATTTTTAATAACATAAAAATTGCATAGTTGCATTATTTTTACCATGAGTGATATTTACGATTTTTTTTACTTTACATTTTTTTTTTTTCAGTTTTATTTTTTTCTTTACTTCCCTGCAATTTTTGGGAAAAATAAAACAAAAACTAGATGTTGGAAAATATAATTTCTGATAAAATCTAGAATTATTCTATTACCAAACACATATAAATTTAAAGCTGTTTTTTCAACAGCTCCACATGATTTTGTTTTTGTAGGTTATTTCAAAGGTCAATTGCGCTAAAATTATTATTTTAGATATTTGATGATTTTAACAAAATTATTACACAAGATTATTCGTAATTGTTTGTTAGTTCTAAATCATAATATTTGGATGTTTGAATAAAAACAAGGACAACAAAAAAAAAACATTTTTACAGAAGGACTTTTTTTTTTTTTTTTTTTTTTTTTTTTTTTTTGCATTTGGCATTGAAAGTTTTTAAAAAATGTCAGCTGCACTGAAATTTCAGAAATAAATATCCTTCTGAATAAAAAGAATTAAATAACAAAAAAACTGTTCGAATTTTCTATAATCGCATAACAGACTGTGGGAAAACATTTTATAGTATCGTTTTTAGTAGGGATTAAATTTTTAAAGGATTTAGGAGAGTTTTTTTTAGTTTATACCATACTTATGAAAAACACATAAAACTTTTCAAAAACAGAGCTATGAACCAGAACATTTTTTTCATACAGTCGCTCAAGGTGAATGAGGAAAGAAAAACAACCTTGAACTTGAAAAAAAGAGGTGAAAATGAAAGAGAAGAGTGGAAGAACAGACTACTTTCAAAAGAAAGATGCGCCCATCATTTTTTCTAATCTAGTTCCTCTAGTGCTATCCTTGACTTTTTAATATTGCAACGTTTCAAAAACAAAATGTCTGTATTAGTGCCTCGAACTAAACATACAGTCACCTTGTTCCAATTTGACTTTCCAGTTCAACCTATTCACTTTGAAGCCTGGCTTGAACTTCTGTCTTGCCTTGTTTCAAATATATCATTTTCAAAATGCCAGCTTTACAACATAGTGAATAAAAAGTAAGCTTTTCAGCAGGCAGAATTCACTGAATAACTTGTTATGTAAATTTCATAACAATGTCCTTGAAATTTAAACAGGCAAGCAGATATCATTGTATTTATTCACCTGACACCCGCCTTCACAGTAATCTGGTTATTTAAAAATTTATTTTAGGATTTTATTTCCTCTTCTGCTCAGATCTATGTTACACCTTTGAATGAATACTCAAAACAATGAACATAAGAGAAAGAAAAACAATCTTGCTTTATTATTTAGAGAAAACAAATATCTTTATTCCATTTTTTTAAAAAATATATATATATACTTTTAACTTTTTCATTGTTTCACTATTTAGGGATTAAGAAAAACAAAATATGTTTCTACGATGTTTGCATTCAGTTGAACATTTTTATTTAAATAAAATAATAAATAAAAATATTTTATTAAATAAATATTTTGCAGTAATTAAACAAATATTTTAATAAAATAAAATACGATATACAAAACAGATGCTTTAATAAAATATATAAATAACAGAATTTTGGAACAAATGAATATTTTAAAATTAAACTGTCTGTAGAAATTTATAAACTTAATGCTAAAACTTCATTTTCAATTAAATCTTTTTCAATAAGTAATTTGATTTCATAATTTACATAACTATTTTAAATAGATTAAAAAGTAGTTAAATCTGCAGTATGTGTGCATGTATCAAAAAGACATTCATAGTCCAAAATATGAAAATAAAATGCATACAATGTTTCAAGAAATGGAAATAATCTCAAATGTAAATTTTTAGAAACTTGGAAAAATACAAAATTCAGGCAACCCAACTTTTGCAGAATTTTGGTAAGCAAATTGGAATTGCACTGGATCTCTGCTATCTCTATCAACAGAAGTAATTCATTAGGTACAATATTTATATAAACCAAAAACAAAACTTGATTCTCAACGAATTAAAAATCTATGATTTTTGTTTCAAATTCAGTTTTAAGGCTCAGCATACCTCGTCCCCCTCCCGCTGTTATTGACAATATACAACCCCTCAATCCTAGATTTATAATCACAAATAATCGTGAATTGCTCATAATTAAAGGTAAAGTGTACAAAATTTAATTAAAAAATTTTGTAACAAGCTCTTACATAAAGAGATTTGTTGACAAGTCTGAATTTTCCTTTTTTTAAAAAGCATCTTTTTAATCACTAATAGTCACTGCAATCAACAATTTTTCTGGACTTTATGTTCTAATGAAATAGAACATTTTTTGTAGGGGTAGAGTAGAGAGGAGAGTGAGATTTTTTGCCCTTATTCAAATTTTGTTCTCGTTATGTGTCATAACATTTGAAAGGAAAGAGGAGAAGAAAACGTCTAAATTGTTATCAGTGACATAAAGGCTCAGCATACCCGTTTTTTTATTCACTTGTCAAAAATACGAATGCAGCAATAGTGCTATATATATCCAACTTTAAATGTCAAAGCAAGCGAACTTTTAACAACGGTAATTCTAAAAGTAATTAAATTGTAATATATTTGAATGGATTTCAACAGGGAATGCCAGAGCATTTCTTTAATTGCTAAAAAGAAATGAAATATCCAACTAATAGCCCGAATCGCGCCTTTAGGGAATTTTAATGAGTGTCTGGTATTACTTAACTTCCTTAAAACATCACGCAGAAATTTATATAACATTAAAGAAGAACTTTACGTTAAGAATTTATTAACCCTAAATTATGTTTTTATGAGTTTAAATAAAATTAGGAGCTCCTGAGTTTAAGTCAATTGATAGGATACATTTTCATTTTTTATACTAAAATAAATTTAAACGAAATCAAAACCAAATCGACTAAAAAATAATAATTTTATATTAAAATTTTTTTAAAGATTCATTTATAATATAATAACAACATTTATAATATAATAATCTTATTATTATTATATTTATAATATATAATATAATAATAAGAAGAAGATTCATTTATAGTATAATAATAAATTAATTTATAATATAATTTTAATGAAAACTGTAATTGAAATAACTCTCTTAATTTTTACTAAATAATATAATTAATATTTTTAAAAAGTATTGAAATAATAAACCCTTTAAAGTTTCTATATACTTAAAAAAGAATTAGAAAAACTTGCTTTGATGTACGCATAGAAGCTTTCATCAAATTTTTAATCCCGAGGATCAGTTTATTTATTTTGGATTAATTGAAATAATACCACAATCATGTTTCTTCCTTTTCCGGCAGGTGTACCTTCTCATTGCTACTGTTGACCTCAATACTTATTCGTCTCAAGTTGAGGCAACTTCATTATCATAAGCAAATAATATCAAATTGAAAATTACAATTTCTTTTATTACATATACCTTTTCTAAAAAAACATATTCTCTTTTTCTAAATATACATAGATGTAATATGCAGATATGAATGCGCACTCCTTATATATAAAATGACAAATTTGTAAACAAAAAATTAAGTGGGAAATAAATTTAAAAATAAAAGATGAATAATAAGAAAACTCGATTAATAGAATAATGCAGATCCGTGTCTAAAAATGCGGGGATAACTCTAAATAGAAGCAAAGAATAATAATTTTGAACACACATATAAAGATAGAATTTTATTTTATTATTTATTGAAAAAAGATTGGAGATACAAAATTGCAATTTAATATATTTAAACTGTCGGCAACAATTAATGATACTTAAATTTTCTTTTTTAATCCAAATAATTCATTTGCAAAGTTATTGAAATTTCTTTTTTCTCTTTTCAAATCTATGACGTCTTCAGAAAACACGTGGAATTTGTTCTAGCTGTTAAAACACAGTTTTATGCCTTCCAATTGAGTTTATTCAATATCATAAATGTAAATTATTTTGAATTTTATAAATAATAATGATGTTCCATCAGCATCTAACAGTATCAAGTCATTAAGTCAGAAAATTAAATATTGTAGATGTTACAAGAAAACAAATTACAGAAATAATGATACAGCTCTTAAAATAAAGACCACACGAAAACATTGCTTTGTGTTCAACGATTTTATAAAGATTCAGGTCGTTGAAATGAAGAGATGAACAATTATAACTTTTTAAACAATATATATAATCAATTATTTTTGCCAGTATAATACAGTAGTAAAAGTTTGCATCTTTTTTTCTCATTTTTTTAAAATTAAATAATTTGAAATTTTTTTATGAATCGCAGTAACTGAATTTATTATGAGATCTAGAGAGAACTAACATGTAACAATATTTCGCATTTTCAATGATCTGTTGTATTTATTTATAAATATAGGACATATTATATTTTTTGATTTTCGTTCAAATTTGAACAAACGAAAAAATATGTAGCAAATTTTTTTTTCTTTTTATTTATCTATTGTATATGAAATTTACACATATATTTCTTACAATCAAATAACTTCAGTATAAAATGCAATAACTTTTAAAATACAAAATTATTTGTAACATATATATATCAACTATTAGATAAATGTTATCGGATTGAAACATTTTTTTAATCTCTCGTTTATCTACAAATATATTCCTAACTAATTTATAATAACAAATAAAATGTCTTTGGTACAAAAAAATTAAGAAACAGAAACTAGAAACTACATAGTGACTTACTTGCAAATAAAATTTAGCGTCCTCTCTTCGGTGAGTTGTGGCAAATCCAAAACTTGCAAAACGTCGACTTTTTTATGCCGAGTTTATATTACAGTAATCCAGAGCACAACAGGAATGCACAACGGTTATTCTTGGGTGACAAGAGTTTCTGAAAAAGTGTTTCTAACCCTTCTACACGTGAGTCAATTCGGTAAATCAACAAACACGCGTTTGCACGCTCATGCGGACACAGAACATAACAAACATTTCACCGTTGGCACCGATTCTAGAGTTGCTAGTTGGCGGGCTCGCCATCTTACAGGTCAAAAAATAATAATATAAAGCGCGGGGTTACCAGAATCAATATTACTTTCGCGTTTGGCGATAAAAAGTTGGCGACGCGGAAGTATCTGGAATTACGCTCGCGGAAGGGGAGTTGCGAAATGTGGAATCAAGCCCCTTAGTCGAGGCCCCACGAATTACGCAGGGACGAGTCGCAGGAAACAGAAGAGGGGGAGGTAGAGAAGGACGCTGGGGAAGGTCATATATAAGATAATTCAGAAACTGGAATTATTCTTATTTAAAATAAAGTTCGGAGGTACTCCAATTTTACATGAAACAACAAACTAACAACAATATATATTAGAGAGATCTTGCGCATCATTTTTTATTAGATATATTAGTGAAAAGAATACGCTATAATTAAAGATCGCTTCTTCATTTATTTACTAAAGAAACAATTTAGAATAGCATAAAAAGAAATGGAATCAAATAAATTATATCCCAACCTTTTATATATATATATATATATAATCAGAAAGGAGAAGAAAGTGCATGCTTTCATAATAGGAAAAAGATAATTTAATCTATTTTAACTTCAGCTATCTTAAAAACTTCATTTTTATCTATGTATTTCCCATGGACTACAATCATTCTACTCTAAAAGAAGGAAAACTTTCTTAGTCAAAAGGAATATTTAATTATTATATTTATGAATACAATGTACTTTTTTTTCTTCATGAATTGCTAATTAATCAGTATAGTAATAAAACAGCAAACGCAATTTTTTTCTTTATTTATTCATGCAATTCACAAGTACTAAAATGCTACTTTTCCAAAATAATTTAAAGAACGGCTGTTTACTAAAGAGGGTGGAATTATGTATAATCAGTGTGGGATTCTCTGTAACAGAAAAGTTTATTTTTCTTTCCAGCTCTTTCGTGGAAAATTATAAAAACGAATAAAAAGTAAAAAATTGCCAAATCTGCAATTAATGTACGAAAATGTTAAATAAATGCATGGGATTTTTTTTGTTTGTTTATTTCATTGTACAAAATTGTCTTGCAAAATATTGTGAGTGATCCACATTAATTTTTTTTTTCCAATTTTTCAAAGATCTTAAATAAACGTGTGAGATTTTTCTTTTTAATTTTTTTGTCTCATTGTACAAAAAGATCTTGCAAAATATTGTGAGTGATCCGCATTACTTTTTTTCCAATTTTTCCAAAATGTTAAATAAATGCGTGAGATTTTTTTTTTTTTTGTCGTATTGTACAAAAAGATCTTGTAAAATATAGTGAGTGATCCACATTTTTTTTTCCAATTTTTCCAAAATGTTAAATAAATGCGTGAGATCTTTTTTTTTTTGTCTCATTGTATAAAAAGATCTTGCAAAATATAGTGAGCGATCCACATTAATTTTTTTTCCAATTTTTTCAAAATGTTAAATAAAGGCGTGAGATTTTTTTTTAATTATTTTTTTGTCTCATTGTACAAAAAGATCTTGTAAAATATTGGGAGTAATCCACATTAATTTTTTTAAAAAAATTCCAAAATGTTAAATAAACGAGTGAGATTTTTTTTCTTCTTATTGTACCAAAAGGGCTTGTAAAATATTGTGAGTGTTCCACATTAATTTTTTTTTCAAATTTTCAATGTTTGAAAGCAAAAATTATCGAAATTATATTTAGACATGATATGCTTCTTCCACTAAAAGCAATATTTGTTAAAATAAAAATAATAATTAAATTTATTTTTATTTATCATCAACCGTATGCGGTTATATTATGAGGAATCAACTTCTATGCAATCTGAGATATATTATTTTCCAAAAATATTACAGGCATTGTTCCATAATCGATTATTTGAACAAATGTAATTAATTATGCAACTTGTGAAGTTGGTTGAGTTTTGCGCAACAATCCGTACAGTTTAAATCAAGAGTCCGAAATCTACAAAACATGCTCTCGTTTGCATAAATGTCCCAAATAATATTTCATTTTTAAAAATTTACTTTCTGTTTTTTCAGCAAAGGACAAAAGATTTACCATGAAAAAGAAGATATTGTGAAAAAATTGTTTACTTGAAAACTATTCTCAAGAAGGATTATTTTTGTTTTCCCGTAAAAAAATTCTACTCAGTTTTATCTTTCACATCGGTTATTCCAAATCTATTGCAATAGAGATAGGTGATAAAATTCTATTCATGATTTGCTGGATGCTTCGTATGCCGCCGTTTATGTAGCAAGAAAAGGAACAATGAAATTGTTCTTACTTGATTAGTTTAAAATAGGCCGAAAGGTCAGCAAAACTATGGAGAGGCTAAAAAAATGAAGCTTTTTTTTCATTGTCATGTTAATGAGTTTACAATACAAGTTAAACATGTAAAATCATTTTTAATTAACATAAATTTTATAATTTGTTATTCATAAAGGACTTTTTTTTTAAAAAAAAACACCTTGTTATATTTTTTCAAGGAAAATCGTAATAGAAACAGCCATGATTATTGTGATTAAATGTCAGGTTTAAGAGTATAGTGAAACTTTTCTGGAACTGCCGCCTTCCGTACCCGCAAAATTAGCTCGATTATCCAATCTTTATTTCTAACAGAATAATTTTTTGACAGATCTGAAGAAAAATGTATGCAACATTCAAAAATAAATAAATTCGTAATTTTTGTTTTCGAAATCTGGTTACACTCATTTTCATTTTTAATTCAGCTTTATATGAATATAGCTGCTTAGCACTATCTGTAATGCTGGGTGATGTTTAAAATATATCCTCGCCATTGCGAAATCTCAACTTCTGATATGGCGTCTAGCAGCTCAGACAAGTGTTGTTGTTTTTTTATGTGTGCGGATAAAGCGAGACGCGAATAAGAAATAGTTGTGGGATCGTAAATTTCACATTTTATTTATATATTTTTAAGCTGGATTGTAGCAAAGGTCAATGAGTTTAGATCTACAATTATTATTATTTATTACTTGCGCTAATGCCATATATTCTCTCTTCAAAGATCAAATTAAAGGTTATTGTTAACATTTTATAAATTTTATATTTTTTTAAATTTTATATTCGGCACTAAATTTTTTCTCTTTTATGTGAAGCAGAATGCAGTTTGAAGACAGTGAAGAGACTTTCGTGACGTCGTTTTATTTCATTTTTAAGAAGCGGGCATATGTACAAGCGATGAGCACACAGAACGACACAGAAAAGGTATGAGGAAAAAGCTCTTGGACATTTTATCCCTGGTCTTATATAACCTATGATTTTGATAGGGAAAACATTTCTTCATAGTGCTAATATATTACGAGATTTCGATAGGGATTTTCGTCACACGTTCGAAGAAGGCAGGGGAAACACAGGGAGATTTTAAAAAAGAATTTGTCTCATCAGCGGTATTTTGCCTCTTCACGCGGAGTGTGGGAAAGTGAGACTTTTAGCTGATTCAGCAATTTAAGAAAGCTTCTCTTAAATTAATTAAGTAGAGACAGTGGAATTGGATCACGAAATAAGAGAATATTTTAGAATAAAGTTACTGTGGGCTAAATTAAGATAAAATCTTGAAAATTAATTAAATTGAAATTAGAGTTAAAATATCATTGTATATATATATATATATACAAAGATATATATATATATATAAACATAATTTTGCATATGCATGGCCGAAAAGAAGAAACTTTTGAAATTTGAACTTCGATTTATTTCATTCAGGGAGGCATAATTTGTACAAGGAAGAAGCGATGATAAAATGTTGAGGTTCACAAAATAGCCGAATTTTCCTTTTTAGCAGTTTTATTACGAAATTCAGAAAAAGATTTTGTCGATACGTGTTGACTTAAGAAAGGAAATCTTAGGTATCTTTGAAAAATCTGCATATGCGTCAGGGATTCTTATCCCTTCACCCATGGAGTGGGAGAAAAAAAAATTTTTTTTAAAGCTCTTGTAGCAAATAATTAAATAAAAAGTGGCATTTGGATCAGGAAATTAGAAAAAAAATTAGGATAAAAGTAATGGGAATTTAGGAAATAATAGGAACAAGAACTTATTTAAGATTTAAATTGGATTTTAAAAAATATTACACACACAACACAAACAATTTCTTTCATCACTGGAGGCATATTATGTACAAGAAGCGATGATAAAACTGACAACCGTTTCCATCATGACACAGAAGTAAAAGAGAGAAAGCATTTTACCTTCACTAGTTTTACAATGAGATTTTGATATGGATTTCTTTGACACGTGTAGTCTCAGGATAGGGGAAATTTAGGTATCTTTACAAGCGTGTGATAAGCATTAAGGATTTTTATCCCTTCACTCGGAGCGCGAGAGAACTTGCTGATAATAGTTTTACAAAGCGCGCGTTGAATTTATTCAATAAAAAAGTGAGAATTGGATCAGGAAATAAAAGAACATTTTAGAATGAAATTAATATGGTTTAAATTAAGATAAAAATTGGGAAATTAACTAAGATTTAAATTAGGGTAAGAGATATCATTACATACATACATATATATTTATTTATTACGAACTCTGTTCATAAAATTTTCTACTTTGGAATTGTTGAGTTAATCTGTGATAATCATGTTCGAGACACTATTAACAGGTTAGTAGTCCGTTTAAACGGGTTCATCTTCTAGTTGGCAGAGAGCATTCCTAATCGATTCGATTCGTTTCTAGATGTAGAGGAATGGACATATTTGTTCTTTTTGTTGAGTCAATGATTGATGATTTTGTCCATTAGTGTTCTCTCGCAAGTGATGATTGGCCAGCATTCTTTTCATTTTTCTGTAATCGCATTGACGGAAAAATTTCTATTTACTGATCTAGATTAGGAAAAATCCAATCAGATATAGCTCAGAGGCTATGCTTTAGACAAAAGAAAAATGGCCTCTTTCTCTCAGGATTATCAAATAGGCTAAACAGGTAATTGCCTAGGAGTCACAGAATATTATTGGCTCCACGTTTCCATATATTTTTTACAATATTTGCTGCCTATATTAAACTTATTCTTTCATTTAATTTACAAGGACCGTGTACTCGAATTGATTGAGGCCAGTTTTATAAAACCAACAATAACTGAATAAAATCAAGTGTTGTTTAAATGTTATAACTTCATTCTAATATTCCTAGATAACTATTTTTTTTTCAAGTTTTATAATTTTATAAGTTATAATAATTTTAAAAAATGTACGATTTTTAAATTAAATAGATTTTTTTTTAATCTGTGGTCTATTTTTTCTGTTATAATTGCTTTAAGTTCAAACCTTTATTATTTTTTATCTTTATTTTACATTCCAAATACTAGTTACCCTTAACTGTTACTAAAATACTTGTTATTGAAAGTTTTGTCAGTTTTTCAAAATTCGTCACATAAAACTATTTATATAGAGAATTAAAATCAATAAAGAATATCAGTGCAGAACTCCATAGAGAGAAAGTGATGATTAATTTCTGTTTGATTTCCGGCGTTGTATTTAAGTAGTACTTTTTAACCCCCAGTTCCCTCCTCTGCCTCTTAATAAGTGGCTCAAGATCAAGTTGAATGGGTGAGAATGTTGCAGCAAGGAGGAATTCAAGTGGCTTTTGTAAGAGATTATTTTAAAATTCTCTCTATACACTAAAAATTCTATGTGAACAAAAGTGGCCGTAGAATAGTAACCTCTAAGTAAGAGTGGCTATGTAGAAAGTTATACGGTATTATTATAGCAGTAAATGTATAAGTATGCATATTTGTGCTGTTACACTATTATATGCCTTCGAGACATCACTTTGTTTCATTTCGCTTCGATGCTCTTGTTGTTGTTGTGGCTCAACAAGACTTTTGCATTTATTTTTTTCTCTCTTTTCTCAAATAGAGAAATTGTTTTATAAAATTTCTGTCCAAAATACAGTATGCTCAAAAAATAACTTTGTCTGTTTGGAGACATTGGTAATTAAAATTAATGAATGAACCAAATTTTTATATGCGGTCTAGGGAAGGCATGGGGATTCAAATTTCGGGATAAAAAAAATTACACCAAAAGCCGCCGATGCATTATTTTGCATACAGAAAATATGAGAGCATTGAAAAATGTTGCAATTGGGCCAAGGAACCAAAATTTTGATTAACAGAATTACTTCTATGTGTTCTATACCGTATGTCATTACATTCATACCCTTACATCACTTGAATGTTAATGAAATTTTGCAAAATTAATTTTTTGTTTCTTGTATTTATCGATGTTGTTATGGCTCTGAGAGCCCAAAAATCTCTCCTATTCTTTTCCGTTTCCTTATTGGATGCATTTCCCCGTGCCTTTTACAATCTAAATTTGAAATTTGGTTTTCATTTCTTTACTTAGTTTCAGCTGTAGATGTAAGGGTATTTTCTTCGATAAATAGGGAAGATCGTTTTATGGCTCCCCCTGTACATAATATACTTAAACAAAATTTAGAACGATTCTCAGTCATACTTCATCTAATTATCTCAAATGCATCAGACATTCCATACCCCATCTTTCTTGTTAAATGGTGGCCACTCGCATTCTAACCAGTAATGTCGGTCTTTGAACAGAGATTTTATTCCACGAAAGAATTACGAAATAAGGAAGAAAATGGCGACGTAATGAAACTAGAATGCCATGAGACCTCCTTTATAGCAATCTTAGTAGCATGCGGTTTTTCTTCGAATTCTTCAATTTTCTTTTATTTACTTCGGGTCTGTCTTTCTCCTCCTTCCCCTACGGTTTAGTTAAGCGGCATATTACTCCGAGGAAGAATTAATGAAAGACATTCTGCAGACGATTTCACAAACAAATAAATAAGACAACAGTAGTAAGATCAAATAAAATGTGTAACAGATTAAACACATGTTTCATTCAACTTAAGTCGCCACATGGTGCAGAAAAGCTATTTGGACTGACTGCCCTGAATTTAAGAACAGATTAGAAATTAAATATCTCGGTTTGTCCTTTTCTTTCTTATAAGTTAATATTTTCTTATTAAAAACAATACATTATAATTCATTTAAAAAATTAGATTAGATTAAATTTAGGCTCTTATCAAATTTTTCAAATAAAATACTGTGAACTTAATATAATTATTTTTGCTATTTATGATTTTTTTAATATTTATTTCTTTATAATGATTTTTTTTAGATATTTATAGTATTTATTTATTGAAATTCAACCAAAACTTCTCACCCTTTCTCTATGGAAATAAATATCGCGTACTATAATTCAAAAAAACCTAATCACTTTAGCTTAACCGCTCTTGTAGATACAATAAAAAGTATACAAAAATAAAAAAGAAATTTCGAAAGAAATACGTTTCTTTTTAATAACACGATTGCGATGGCTTACATATTTTGTAATCCGGTGTTCCATCTTATTTATCACCATTATTTAAATGTTAAGAAAACACAATCATAATTTTTAACGTCAATCACAACGGAATCAAAAATAGAGATAGTCTTCGCTAATTCGAAAAATGTAGTTACTATGACTCTAAAGATATATTTTAATTTTATTAATGTTCCGTTTTAAAGCAACCCTAAGGTTATTTCAGGACCAGCTTCTCAATTTTTAGTCGCGGACAGATAACAAGGGCAGGCAGCATTTGACTGACGCTTCTCTCTAAGTTTTCGTATCATTTGAACAGGATAACAATTCGCCAAGACAAATTTAGCGCGCCCTATTACAAAGCGATTTTTTGCTGAAATCGGGTAACGAACCTGGACCTCAGCTTACTAACTTCCTCCATGTCGAAACTTTACCACCGAGCTAAACTCGCCTTTAAACTACAGCGCAATATTTCGATATATGTAAGTGCTGTCATTTTACCTTCAATAAAATGCAAATTACCGACTCCATTCGCTGCCATACAGCCCACACCAAGTCGCTCCCCCCCCCCCTTCGAGTTTCACAGTAGCTGTTACATTTCGTGTTTCAAATTCAGAATTCGGCTTTCTCCATACATATCTTCTTCCATCACTTCCAAAAGTATTGAATTTCGATTCATCCGGTCTAAGTCCGGTCTAAGTTTCTTGTTTTTTTTTTTTTTTTTTTTTCAGAAATGAAAGGCTTCTTTCTAGCTGCTCTTTCATAATAGTCACTTTCATGTAAAACATTTCGAATTATCTGGACACTAAATATTTTTTGCGAAGTATTTGCCACTTGTTGGGCAACTGAGGCGCACTTATTTTTAGGTTCTTTTTTACTTCTCTAATAATGTCACGCTTCTCCCTTGTGGAAAATATTCGAGGCCGTCCAGCTCTGACCTTATTCTCTATTGATCCCGTTTCTTGAATCTTTTTGACGACACTTCTGACAGTGAATAATCTAATTTGCAGTTGATTTCCAATTTCGCGATATGTGTAGCCATCATTTCTAAGACGGATAATGTTGTTTTTTATACTCACATCCAAATCTTTCGATTTTGTAGGCATTTTTTACCAGCATTGAATAAAAACGACCCAGAAGTTCAGCATATCGTCTAATCAACAGATCAACCTTGTTTTAGGAAAATATGTATTATTTCCTAAAATCACGTGCTTTCAGTACGACGATTCTTGGCACTTTGCCCATACTTTTTTTACCTTCATTTTGCATATTTTTATTCTTAGCAGGTAAACTGATAGTACAAATAAATAAGTTTTAAAGTAAATCCCTAACAAAATGCATTCTAATATTTATTTTATACTTTAATTTGAGATTAGGAATACATTATTTTAAATACGTCCATTAAGATGCAATTGCCAATGCTTTTTTTACCCACTGTAAGTAAAAACGGAAGAATTCAAAACATTTTCTTAAAAACATAGAGTCATTTGGAACATATTATTGAAAAGTTGGATAAGCAAAGAATTTTGATTTGACAAATCTGAGTCACTTTAGTTATCTAGTCACTCTAGTTAAAATAACCCATTTTATCTATATCTATACTTATAATAAAGCTCAATGTGTGTGTGTGTGTGTGTGTGTGTGTGTGTGTTGGCGCTCTACAGTCCAGACCATTCAACCTACAGCTACCATATTTGGCACGTGTATACCTTGGAGGCCGGGAATGTGCACCTGGGGGTTATTTTTTCGAATTTTTAACTAAAATTTTATTTATTTAAAAATTAAGCTAAATTTTGGCGTGTTTCTGCTATAACTTCCGAATATATTACCGCACAAAAAAGATTTTTGCATGAAGTTAAAGATCAAAAATTTATCTTTTAAACGATACCAATGTTTTAACCTTAAAATTAAATTTCTATTTTTAATGAATTTTTAAATAAATATTTTAACTATGTATTTCAATAATTTTTTTCGTAAAAAATTAAAATTAAAATTAAGCACGTTTCGCATTTATGGGAAAAAATTAGCTTTTTTCAAAGTGTTGCCATCACATTGATTAAAGCTCCAATTAAAAATAAATTAAAACTTTTTGGAAATGAAACCTGCAAAAATATAATTTTCGGCACGTGTTTGTAGGAAAGGAAACATATATGTTATATTATATTTTCTAAAAAATTAATTCAAGAAAAATTATTTTATGATCTTTTGCACTCTCTATACAGGGTGTTTATTTAGTCCCGGACCCATTTTGATGTTTAATTACTTATAAAATAATTAAGATATAAACAAACTTATGCCATTTATTGATGGAATAACTCATATATTTTCCTTTTCAAGTTTGATTATTTTTACTTTTGTAAATATCGTCTGCGCGTGTGGTTAATTTCAGATAATTTCATTTTCCAGTCTAAATATCTGTACTTTTCTAAATATCGTCTGATTATTAATTGCATTTTTCTCTCTTTTGTTTTTGGCAACTATTGAAATGTTATGTTTACTTTTGATGTGTTTGTTCTATGTAGTATTTTTGTATGAGATGTTTTATTCGAGCGGATATTAAGGAGAATGCATACATCACAAGAGAAAGCACAGATTTTATGGTGGTTCATAGAAATGAAATCGATAGTGCAAGCACAGAGAAATTTCAGAAGAATTTACCAAAAAGATCCTCCATCCAGAAACAGCATCTTCCGGTGGAAAAAGAATTTTCTAGAAATTGGAAGTATCGCAGATAAGAAACGTTGTTAATTTCCAATCAACTAAATCAATCACTTAAACTGACTGATTTATGAAAATTTGAATATCACTATTCAATAAAAAAAGGATAATTTTAGATTTTCCATCGATCGTTTCAAAGAAAATACGCCAATAAGCGCGCAGGTTTCTCAAGATTAATTGGCCTAAGATTACGAAAATGTTGAGTTTTTCTAAATTTTTAACATTCAAAACTTCATAAATAAGTCTTAGTTGATCGTGGAAAATAGAAACATTCATTCATTTATTTAAAATTTGGTGTGTCAAGAATATTTCTCAGAATATGACACCTTACTGCATTAAATTTAGACTTCATAATTTTTGAAATATATTTATAGGCCGGAACAAACTATTATTATTGATTTCATTTCAATCCTTTTGAAAGCAAAACTAAAAACTGAATTTTATGCTGAATCTGAGAAATTTTTGTTGAATTATTGTTTCAGATATTACATAAATTATGAAAAATATCTTGTAGTTCTCATAAGACTTAAATAACGAGCGATTCTGTTTGCAATACTCATATTCAGTAATAATAATAAATAAATAACAATAAAGATGATAAATAAAATAAAACGCTTGGTTTTATTTAAAAATATCTTTATATTAATTGCAATTTCATCATTTCCACTTTAAATTAAAGTTGATGTTTTACCGGAAATGACAACAAATTAGCAAAATATATATAGTAAATTGAAAGAAACGATCTAAGCAATAGTATAAGTTTGGTATGACTATCAAAATTTGAAGATTAAAAATGTTTTGTTTGAGAATCTATTAAGAGACCAGTTACTTAAAATATTTAATTGAAAATTGTAGTGAGCGGTAATACTGGCGAACCGGCTGGTCGCCAAAGGCGGCTAGTTTACAATAAAATAAGATAAAACAAAATATTTTCGATTTTACGTGGACTCTTGGCATATGATCTAAATCCTCGAAAGGTGCGATACTCCACTTTAATCTATTCTAGTCAAGTTATGATTTAACTTTCTATTTTGCTAAAAGGAGCTATCAAAATTTAAATGTCGAAATTCTAAACAGTTGCGACGAAAGAACGATAAGCTTTTAACCAACGTCACCATTTCAACGGTAAGAATTGCTATTCGGGATTGAAATGGTGGAAACCGGAAAATAAATCAAAAAGCATATGCAAGATAAACAAAAAATTAAATAAAAAGCATTCGTACGAAAGATAAACAGTTGCTAAGCAAAACATGACGGTGCATAGACATTCGCTTCTTTCCTCACAAATAAATGAAACAAATTTTAAAAAAAACGATTCTTACGAGAACGTTTCAGAATTTAAAAGGAAGAACACAATACATTTCTTTTTCTTTTTTGAAACATGGAATTCCTCTTTCAAAAATAATATATAAAAAATATGAAAACTACTAAATTTTTTCCCTATTCTTTTTCTAAAAAACTTCAATAAATTTCAGGAGTCAAAGAATGCTTCTTTTTTTTTATGATAATCTAGAAACTTCGAAATCTTTCTAGAATTTCCTAGAAATTATGTAACTTCTATAGAATTTTAAATCGTTTGCAGTAAAATATTTTATAGTAATAGATAACCCACTAAAATGTTAAAATAAATTATAAAAAGGAATGTGTCATACCGTTTTATTTCGTTCCTAAAAAACCATAAGTTTATTTGTTTAGATGATAATTACTCTATTTTTGGAATGACGCCCTCCATGTGTGAACACGATATTTTAAAAGCGTTCAAGTGAAACTTGGTGTGTATGTAGTCTTTACATGCTAAGTAGATTTGTAAATTTCTATCAAATTTTGGACGAAATACTTACACAGAAAATTTGTCTATTGATATTTCCAAATGCTAGTGAACAAGATAAATGGAAAACATAAGGGGGCAAACATTAGTTTACAATTTTAGCATCGTATGTATAGATCCATATGCTATTTTGAAACAAATCAATCAAAAAGTTGATCATCTTATAATTTGTATATTCGAGTGTATATATCATAAAATCATCATCGCCTTAAATAAATTCAGTCTCTGGTTTTCCTGCCAACATTGTATTCCTTTATTTAATCTTGGTTCCAGTTCCTTGAAAATAATAATAAAAAAAATCCAAAATGCTTTCACATTTTTCATCAATATAGCATTATTGTACACAAGGGTCGGGAGAGAAGGAACAGTCTGCTAGTATTGTCATCCCCCCCTGTTCTGCCATTCCTTTGGAATCTAAAACCTTGACACGTGGAGTTTCACGACCTTGACCAATGTCCACAATGTTTGAGGGGAAGAGGTAGAGAGTAAATGTTTATGTTTTTATTAAGAAGTGTGCGAGAAAATATCAGGAGACCACTCCTGCAAGTTTAATCAAAAATAAACTTAGAAATGTGTTCCAATGACGTATTCAAAGGTACAAAAGGTGTGTGGGCAGTTATGTTATGAAATTAGAAACAGAACGAAAAAAAATATAATATATATAAAACTTTTTCTCAAACCAATGTCTAAATCTCTAACCTTCAGAAACAAAAACTGAAAAATATCTTATATCTTGAAACTAGCAATGCCTGTATATATATAAATTTATCTATTTCTTGTATCTCGCACGATTTGGATCAAATTTTATATTTAGATAAGATTTTGCTTTTTAAATTTATCTATATAGTAGGTGTCTTTCCTGAAAAAACTCGAGTTTACAGAGGAAAAACTATATTTTTTTCTTATAATTAACTATTAGAGCCTTTTTCTATTAGCTTTCATTCTGACAAAGTCATACAGTGGCGTTCTCGGATCCGATTTCACCATGGTAAACCTGAATGCAAGTTCAAAAATACAAGTAATGATAGATAAACTGTAGAATGAATGTTGTAATATAGCAGATTGTTTTGAATAACATGTTAATCTCATGTGCATCCATGATTTTTTTTTATTTAAATGACCAATTCATATGTAGATAAGATTGAAATATTGTTTGACAACGGATTGTAAAACTCGTTGCTCTTTTGCGCATACGTTAGGATGAGTTAAATTCGTCAAAATAGGATTGAGAGGAAAGATGAAAGGAGATGTTTATATTTAACAATGAAGTAAACTCGGATTACATGCGGTTTTATGAGACGCAAACATTGCAGATAAATAGTAATACAGAAGGGAAAAGTAATAATGCTGAGTAAAATGTTTCAGAGCAATATTTATTTAATGTAAGGGACATAAACATTAAATTATGAAGAATAAATGAAAAATTTATATTCTTAAAATTTGGTAATTACTTTTTTACAAAATAATAACGATCTTTTTTTATATTAAAATGTTTCTTTTTTATATGTTATTGAATTTTTTCGGCGGTATTTTAAGCTTAACAACAATAGATAATCGAGAGTTTATTCTATTTAAAACATTTTATTTTCATTTAAGGAATTGCTGTAAATATAGAACGTCTTAAAAATATTATAAATATTATTTTTAAAATATGCGATGTTTTATATATTTTAAATAGGACAGGAATAAACAATGCCCCGTTTTCTGCTTTTTGGTCACAATATTTGATAATATTATATAAAATTTTCTTTTTCGTACCCCTCTGAAAGCTTTCTTACCACTTGAACTATCCATATCCATACGAAATTTTGAATTAAAATAAAATGCGGTCGGAAATAACACAACATTCACATACACGTGAAAAAAAAAAATTCAACAAAAAATTATCTAACGGGGGAAATCCAAGGTCAAAGGTGAATAGGAATGCGCTCATCGTTCCGCGTCTCACCCCTTAATGAGATGGAATCGTCGAAATGCGGTCGTATCAGAATCCGTTCTCGAACAGCATATTCATATGTAACCTGTATGTGATTCGTATCTAAACACACTATTTTACACACTCCGAAAACACTATAAAGCAAAATAATAATAATAATAGCAATAAAATAAATGAAACTGTCGAACGATGCTCGGTTTTGAAGATATTATTATTAATAATAATAGTTTAATAATAATAGTGAAATTAAAAAATAATAATAATGGAGAAAACCGAATTTATCTCTCATTAAAATTTTAATGAGTTAATTTATATTCTACTTGAAGTGCCCCAATAAATTAAACATATTGATTATATTTAAACCAAGCAAAACTAAGACAAATATAATTTTGATGAATTTAAAAAAAAATCGCATAATGACATAGGTGAGAAAGAAAGAAAGAGAAAAAAAATATTTTTTTTTAAAAGAAAAACAAACATTAAGAATTTTTTTCTCTATACTTTTCAAAGTTTCAAAAGAAAAATAAATTGTAATATTGAACAGTATTTTGGATTTATACACGCAGAAATTTTGTGAAATGTAGCTTAAAGTTTTTTTTTCCCTTCAAACTTAGAGAGACTTTATGGCACTCAGTTTTCTTTGAAAACATTTTCTTGCCACTAAAATCACATTCTTTCTGTTTTTACACTATTGACCATATAACTGAATTATTTTAAATCTGTCAGTATTTTAATATCAGAATAAGTTTCTCTAGGTGGTAATAAAAACTGAATCAAAATTTTGAATTGAAGAAAATATATCTCCAGACAATAAATTCTAAAGAGAAGTTTTGGTGTAAGTATAATAAGTACCATTTTATAGCAACACTAGGACTATTCTGTGACGGATTTCATAAGTTTGAGCCACCATCGGATATCGAGGACGACACCCAAGATGGAATTCGTCTCTTCAAACTTCCGCATCACACCGGGGGTGGGGGTGCATTTGGCTCCGACTTACTTGGCGTGCACCGGATTCGGTTATGCTGCTGAGCTTCGATGGAATTGGCTCTCAAGTCTGGAACTCCCTGTCTCAGAGCTGAGATCGCGTTACCTGGCCACCCGACTCTTTAAAGAGAAAGAATCCTCCGTTTTTATTTTCGCCTAATTGCAAATTCTTGGAAACAAACTTTTTCCTTGAAAGAAGACTCGGTAATTAACAGAAAGGTGGGGTAGGGAGTAATTAAAATGACTCGAGGGAGACATTAAGGAAATGTTAATTTGTATTAAATTCTTTGAATTTCTTCTCCAATCTTTATTTTGAAGTGAATTTTAAATTCACTAATTTTATTAAAATCCTTTCTATGGAGTTCCTAAAAATCATTATGTTTTATTTATTTTCTTTTCCTAAATCCATGCATTGAAGTAAACTTGTTTCCTTGAGATAATGATAAGAAGGATATTAATAGGAAAGATTCTTGAAATTTCTAAACTTATAAATATAATTATTACAGATTTAAGACAATAATATATTATCACAAGGCGAAACTTTAGACTAAAAGTTCGAAACTGTTTTGATCCGCCTCTACTAGCCACGTGCTTCATCTTCTAAAGCGGAGAAATATAGCAAAAGGATAAAGGAATCAGAAAAACAACAACGCCCCTGTTTTTTTAATTCAGTGAAGTCAAATGGTATGACTTCAAATCCCGTCTTAGAAAAGTGAATTTTTTTATCGAACGATTGTTATATAGAAATGTGATGTGACATTTATAAATTAAAAAAAAAACATTAAATCGCATCTGACAGCTGATAAAGACACGCATGTTACGTGGCGTGAATCATTTAGTCAAAAATCGCTATAAAACATGCTCATTCTGCGTATTTTGACCGAGGAACCGTTACAGCTCTAAAAAGAACAACTTTCGGTGTCTGCAGTGTTTATTGAAACGAAAGACTGAACACACATTGTCAAGACCCGGCTTCACTATTTTATACAGAGGAGACAACTTCGTAAAAAAAAAAGAAAAAAGAAAAAGAGTAAGAATAACGGTTTTCCCCAGTTGACTGCGCCTGGCCGGGAAGATCCGCGTCTGCCGTGAACATCTATTTCTGAAAATGTGTAATTCATTGGGTGACAGCAGTCACGTGAGGACCCATGAGGTTTTTCTGAGGGACATAATAAGGCCACTTACTGGCAGACAAATGGATGTTAGCCATGCACATACTTTGTTTTGTTTATATTTTCGCCTTTTATTAATATACATGTGGACTGACTAGTATCTTCGATAAGAATAGTTACACTTTTTTCGCGAAATCATTTTTCGGAAAAGGGATTTCTTGTCTGAGAAGAAATTCTAGAATAAATAAATTCTTCTGTAAATTCGGGTGGCGGCAACTTCCATAAATATTATTTATGAGTATAAAAATTATTTAATTTAATTTTTTTGTTAATATATCACATTTTTATAGTATAACATTTTATTAGTATAAAATTATTTCTTTTAGGCCAATACATATTTGAAATTTTATAAAATAGGTTTTTAAGCGTGATATATCATTAAAAAAAGTTAAATACCTATTTTCTGCTTTTTAATCTTCTGTTTGTAGAATTTTGCAGACAATTTAAAGCAAACTGAGCTTTAACCAATGGCAAAACAGATAGAAACACTCTTCGAACAGACAAGAAAGGTAGTAAATATTGCAGTGTCATCCAGCTTTGAGCTGTGTTTAAAGTTAGAAGTCTCTAGCTCATCTGAAAGTTAGCATAAAATCAGTTTCAAAATTCGTGCCGAAAAGACAATAAGACAAATAAGAAAACAAGTTAATAGAATCGCCTTAAAAAATATCATTTTCTATTACATATACAGAAGATGGAATAAACTAAACATAAAATTATTTCAGTAATTAAATATAAGTTTGTAGAGGGACGAGACTCTTTATTATGTGTTATGCCATGGATGAAAGAATGAGTTCAGTTTCAGGAACTACTTTTTATTAGCGGGTTAAGTTCCACGGCACAAACATTTAACACAAGCATATTGAAGAACAAGGCATAGAACAAATACACACGGCAAGCAAGGACAACACAAGAGACAAGAATGAGGAATCATGGGAAAACATGGTTCTTGATAGGTGGCTCTAGTAGCGCCACCTATGAAGAAAGGAGAAGGCAGTAATTGTAACCGCTACAAGTTTCAGATACATGTGTTTTAAAAGTAAGAAGAGTTTATTAAAAAGATTATGGCATTTTATAAAAGATTACAAAATAAGTTTATAAATTGCTCTTTTATACAGTAGAGGGGGTAACAGGAAATTTAAAAAATTTCACTTTATGAACATATTTTAGAAGAAAATATGTTTCATAAAGCGGAAGCTTTTCTCTGAAAACTTGAATAGCCAATTACGTAAGTGTTAGTAAAAAAAAAAGAAAAAAAAAGACATATAGTATATATATATATATATATATATATAAAGATGCCATTTTAATTTCATCTATACTTTTAATGCTAATCTTAATTCATAACTCACTGATCTTTTTTCAAAGATTTAGCAAAGACAAATCTGCATATTTATTTTCCACAAAAAGCAAAATTTACTTAGTAAGAATAATTTGTTATATATTTCATTTTTTGGATAAAGTATCATCATTTTTCAAATACGTTAAAAACTCTCAGATGTGATATAAAATTAGCAAATCTGTATTAGTATAGAAGAGAATACATACAAAATTCTAAAATCGTGAAATTATTCGAAGAGGGCATTTCTGACATGTTTTTAATTTTTCGAAATCGGAACATACGAAGAAAAAAAATAGTGTAACTGTCAAAACATTTGATATCGACATTCTGACGAATTCCCACATTTTTTACCTCTACGAAAACAACTAAGCACTTTCTGAAATTTTTCTGTCTGTTGCTCGATCTATCTATGGAAGTGATAGTTCAAAAACACAAAGAGCTAGATAGATGAAATTGATATGCTGTCTTTGCAGTAATTTGAAATTGATATGCTGTAACATTGTACATTTCTTTCAGATTTTTGGCGATTGCTATATGTGTGTAAGCAGAGATTCATAAACGGAACGACCTATATAATACAATCTTGCATATGTTTTTATTATCAAAATTGCAGGCCTAGGATTAAGAGAATTGATCAGGCATGTCCTTATAATCATTCCATAGAGAAGCTGGAAGAGAATGACATAATATAACAATCACATACTGATATTTCACAGAAAAAGTGGAGAAAATATTAAAAATTTGTTAAGAGAGAGAGATTCTAAATATACCGTTCATTAAAAGTGTGAGCTAACTAGAGCAATCAGCGGATAATCGTGCATTTGAACAATGTTCTAAGCAAAACATATAAAATAATTCCTCTCGGCAGGCTGGAAGGCAATTCCTTTTCATCTAAATTACTGTTTTCAAATTCTTTTCAATCCTTAGACGAAAATTCACTCACTTAAACTTTCAATCTTTAGACTGGAATGGTTTTCCCGAAACATACCCGCATACCTTCCAATTCATTCTACACCCTTTCCGCATAAAATACTAATACCACAAATACTTTGCATGGCGTCCACTACTACCTACCATAAATCTACCATTTTTGTTGAATCCATTTTGAGAATACGTGTTTTGAACGCCTTTTTGCAGACCGATTCACACCAAAATTTGTCACGGAACTACAGTTTTAGTCACAAGACAATATAACGAATTTCACCGATTTAAATCATTGCGTTTATGAATTATCGCATTTGCATGCATGGGAAGGTACTGACCTACAGATGATCCATCCATCGATAGATTCGGTTCAAAATTCCCACAAATCTATATTTGAGATGTTAAATCTATGTATCAAATTTTATTTCATATCTCTTTGCATTTTATAATTATTGAGTCCATTTCTACTTAAACAGCCAGACAAACAGACTTCCTATGAACATATTTTGCTCAACATTCGATAGAAACTTACAAATTTGATGAAAGGATCGTATATGAAATTTCATTTGTCTACCTGAAAGCGTTTTTGAGTTATCTTTGTTTCAGAGTGACTGACTGACAATTAGACTATCATAATATCAAAAATATATTTTTCGGAGACATAGAGATCCGGAGAGTTTCATAAAAATCTCGAGTTTAATTTTTATGATTATTGTAATATTTTCTTTATATTTGGTTTATGATGAAGTAAAAATGAAATATCACATATCGAAACATTTAAAGATAGTGTTTATATTGTTGTCGAATAATTTAGTATTTATTGAAAAAAATATCCTCAAAGTACAAATATTATAAAAATAATATACAAATCTAAGCTTGTTTTTCAAATTTAGTACGCAGTTCTATTACTGAAAAGCTCTGATGTTTCTAGCAAGTGCCAACTGTTTGCATTAGACGACAAGAACTGAAAGTTTATATCTGCAGTTTAAACACATTTAAAGAAATTAACTATCGTTTGCAAATATTGTTCTTTCGATTAAATGCAAATCATAACATTTAATGATAGAAGGTACGAATTTTTCTCGTGACTTGGAAGAAAAAAAAGAAAAGAAAACGTCTGCTTTTCTCAATTAATATTGGGACTAAGATCTTATCGTTTGCATTTAGATATTTCAATTATAACTATTAATTTGAGTACGAAGGAAATTTATTATCAGGTTTTTTTAAAAAAATCTCCTTCGGCGCTATTGTATTAAATATTAACAGCATGCCGCAAACTTTTGATTTAACCGCAAGTATTTGGCGACATAGTAAATAAACAAATATGATAACTTTGACGATCTTTTTTGGAGATTAATTGCTATTATTCGATTAATAAAAATACCCATATTTTGGTTGAAGCTATTATGATTGTCTTATATTATTATATTTTTTAATATAGAATATTCCAAATGATGCTGCAGACATCAAACTAAAGGACTAGAAAATAAACAAAATATCCATAAAAGCAAGGTTCATTAAAAATATACAAAGACTAAACAAGACACAGCTTCTAGAAAATTTTAAACTGATCGTTTTTACATAATGTTGCCATTAAATCTTTCTTTTCTTTATTTTTATTTAATTAGTTTCATTCAAGTTTTTAATCTTTAATCCAAGGGCATTCAAACAATTTCAAATTAAGGAAATGAAAGAAAAGTAAGCCTCTTTTTTTCAAAACTGGCAATATAAATTGTTATGTTAGAAACGGTTGAAATTAGGGCTTGAAAATCACTTTTTCGCCCCTAAATTTATAGAAAAACTTCAAAAAAAAGCAGTTATAGAAAAAATTCAAGCACAAAAGATGCTCGGCGTAATGAGACGCTAATTTGGTCAATTGGATTTATTTTTCTATTTTCAATATTAAGGAAGTTATAGCGAAATGCAAATTTCTACCCTCCTTCCTTCATTTGAGCTAGATGGGCCATTTACGAACAATTCGTCTGAAGTTTTTAATTCTAATTTAAATTCTAATTAATTTCCTAATTTTTATCTGAATTGAGCACATATTAACTTCATTCTAAAATGTTCTCTTATTTCCTAATTCAATTCCCAATTTTTATACAATTAATCGATTCGAAATCTCAGAGTAAAACCACTGAAAGGAAAAATTTTGGTCTCTTTTGCTCTTGTGTTGCGATGTAGACTGACGCATTTCTTACCATTTATTATTTATAGGTAAATTATGCCTCCCGCTCTGAAATAAATCAAAGTTTTAAAATTCCGAAAGTTTCTTTTTTCGGCCACGCATCTGCTACAATATATTTACACATATTTATTTGATAATTATTATATTTGTCGTTCTTATTATATTTTAGAACATTTTAAAACTTACTTAACCCTACTATATTTTAAATATTCTAAAATTTACTATTATTAGTTTATTTCCAGAATCCTACTAAATTTGAACATTCTGGCTTCCGCCTTCTTGCAGTGTTCTCCAGGATGATCAATTAATGCACTGAAACCAAAAGAGTTAGCTGTCCTGAATATTGAACGAATGAATGAAACAGTAATTATTTTGTTCTTTTTTTTTTTTTTTGGCACAATTGTTGGAACGCATGGAAATAGATTAATCGTGCATTGAACGGCACTTTATTTTAAATTAATGGATTTAAAGTTCGAAAGTAATACAAGTTTCCAAATAATAAAAATCCAGTGAATTGCTGATTTAATTGGCTAACTGCTTATTTATAGATAAATTAGCATTTGTTTTTAAGTCCGCAGTTCCAAGCAAATAGAAATAAATATTACTTGCAGAATTTGAAATTAACAGATTTAAAAATAAATTACCATTTTCTACCTGTATGAATTAACTGGATAATTTATTTCTTTTTATATTGTCCTTAATAATATGTTCTCCCCCCCCCCCCTAGAGTTTCTTGCGTTTAAGCAAATCATATTTATAATTACAAATATAATACACAAATTAATATTCTTTGAAAAAAATTACTCATACAGTGACTGAAAAGGGTAACATTTTCACATTAGCGTAACATACATAAAAATTTAAATGTCTTGTAAAAATTTAAATGTCTTGGAGCGTAAATGTTTTGTCTTTCCAGTTTGTGTTATTGTGGTGTGAAATGTGGCCATTAAAGAAATCTTCCCGAAAACATACGCCCTGTTACTTCCACTGCAAGGATCACAATGATCTTCATTCCACCACAAAATAATATTCCATTCTGTAAACATTATCAGAGTCAATTCCAAAACCGTTATAACTGCGTAAATGCGGCGCACATTTCAGTTAAAAACAGGCAAATTTATTCACGAAGGAAAAAGTAAAAAAGATTGGCTGGACAAGGCCAGCAATTTTTCTTCAGCCGCCCGGAACAGGACTGTAAAATACAAACTTACATCAGTATTCCGGTTGTCGCAGCTGCAAAACACATACTCTCCACTGTTTAAATCTGTGCAGCTTATCGTGCGGGCTTTTTTGTACACTGGGTGAATCAACAATGAGCTCTGACAGCATGGCAAACATTGAACGAGTGCATTTGTTTTATTGAGCAATAAGCGTCCCAGTTTTTACACACAGATTATGTTTGCAGAAAAGTGAAAGGAGACGCTTTTATTATTGAGGCAGATAAAAATGAAAGCAGATATGTGATATTAAAAACATTTGTTTATTAATAGACGCAAATGTGCTGAAAATAAGAGATTGTAAACTGAATAATTAATTTTAATACTGCTGATGATTTATACTTGGAATATATATATATATATATATATATATATATACAGTGTCTCACAGAAATGATGGGACACTTCTGCTTTACAAAAGGAAACTGTAATAAAATAAATTAAAAAAACATGTAAAAATTTTTTGTGGGTGTGTTTCATACTTAAATTTAGTAACAATTATTACATAACATACATTTTGTCAAAATATTAAAATATTAATTTAATAAAAATACAATTGTTTAGAAAGGAGCAAAAAATAGCTCACATAAGTGATGGGACACCATTAGATATGCAACAAAAATCGTCTGAAATAAGCAATAAAAATATTTTTGGTGGTTTTTTTTTTTTACTCAAAAGCAATTGGCAATAATTTATAAAATCGTCTGTAGTATTTCTCTCCAGTTTGTTTTGGAATTTTTGTGTTTTTTACCTTTGTGCAGCCATGAATGCTAAGCGAAAAGAAACTTCGCCTGAAATTCGAAAATCAGTTATTAATTTGCATATTGAACGTGGAAAATCTATTAGAAAAACTGCTGAAACAGTTAACTTGAGTCATTCAACAGTTTTCGATATCATTAAACGATATAAAAAGAATCATATTATTCAGGATAAAAGAAGACCTGGCTGACCATCAAAGCTATCCAATGGAATAAAGCGCATTATCGTTCGAAATATTAAAAAAAATCCAAGAAAGAGTGCTCCTAAAGTTGCTGCTGATTTACAAGCATTATATGGAATAATTGTTAATCCGGAGACTATTAGAAGGGTAATTCGATCTGCTGGATATCACGGTATAGTAGATAGGAAAAAATTCTTCGTAAGTGAAAAGAATAGAAAATTCAGACTAGCTTTCGCAAAATCCAACATAAATAAGAATTCTGATTACTGGAATAAAGTTATATTTGCTGATGAGAGTAAATTTAATATATTTGGTTCTGACGGTAGAATCTTGGTGTGGAGAAAACCCAGGGAAGAATTTCGCAAACAGAACTCGGTGCTAACAGTAAAACATGTTGGAGGAGAAGTTATGGTATGGGGGTGTATGTCGTCCACTGGAGTTGGTAATCTTGTTTTTATTGACAGTATAATGGTTCAGTACAAGTATATTGACATTTTAAAGCAAAATTTGAAATCTTCAGCACTAAAATTGAACCTTCATCACGATTTTAAATTCTACCAGGACAATGACCCCAAGCACACTGCTTTGAACTTTAGACTCTGGCTGCTGTATAACTGTCCTGAAATAATAAAAACACCATCACAATCTTCAGACTTAAATCCCATAGAGAATATTTGACAAGAATTGGAATCAAGAATTCACAAACACACCATTTCTTCAAAACAATAATTAAAATCGGAGCTTCAAGAATAATGGGGTAAAATCACTCCAGAAATCACAAAAAAAATTAGTCGAATCCATCCCAAGAATATTAAATCATGTTTTAAAAGTAAAAGGAAATCCAACAAAATATTAAAACCTTTTAAAAAGTAAAATTTTTGCATAAATATTTGATGGAAAAGTAAGTGTCCCATCACTTATGTGAGCCATTTTTTGCTCCGTTTTAAACAATTATATTTTTATTAAATTAATATTTTAATATTTTGACAAAATGTATGTTATGTAATAATTGTTACTAACTTTAAATATGAAACACAACCAAAAAAATTTTGTACATGTTTATTTATTTATTTTATTTCAGTTTCCTTTCGTAAAGCACAAGTGTCCCATCACTTTTGTGAGACACTGTATATATATATATATATATTTGGGGTTAGGAGGTTTAAAGCTGTCCCATCTTTTGATTCATTTTTTTTGAAGGGCTATATTCTAACTTGCTTCGAAATGTTGAAGTTCAGAGTCATAGAATTTCCCATTTTAATTAATTTATATTATTAATTTAATATTTTATTTATTAATTTAATATTAATTTATTCATTTGAAGTACATGAACCAAGCGTAAATCTCTACTTATAAGAAAGATTATGTGTGCGTGTTTGTCTGTGATTTTGTGCTTTACATTCTAAATCATCCGACCTAGAGCTACCAAACTTAGTAAATATATATTTTGGAGGACGGAAATGTGCATTTAGGAGCTATTTTTTTTGAAATTTTAATTAATTGAAAAACAGGCAAAATATAATTATTAATTTAATTTAATTAAAATATTAAATAGTTTCTTACTTCAAACTAAACTTAGTAAAGATTTTAGCGCGTATCTGCATAGAATGAAATAAATATGACAAGATATTTTCTAGAAAACAAGCATAAAAGAATATGCATCTATTATCTAACTAAATTTTGTTCTACGTAATGCTGTGACGTCATTTTGTTTCACTCGGAGAATGGATCTTAAAATTAAAGCATGCCGCAGGACTTACCATGTATCACGTAACTTGAATTTTGATTATCTTTTGAAGTCACAAAAAGTTTGACATCAAGACTTGAAATAAACGCCTCAATATTAACAGGCAAAACACGAAAGAAACAATCCAAAGCATTGTGAAATAACTATAATTAAACTTAATTTCTTTTTAATTATCTGAGTAATACTTCATCCTTTCACGTAAATTCCTTATAGGAAGACTATCCAATGCAATTATTTTCTTGACAAGATCAGGGGAAAATTTCTTCTCCAATCAGAGGCCTAAAGAATAAATTAAAAAAAACCCCTTCCACATAGTGACTCATACTATCCACATTACCTGCCTTTGTTATGATGTAAGGAGTGTAAATATCAAAAACCCTAGATGAGTTCGTAAATGGGCTATCCAACTAAATGGGAGGTAAAGAAATTTTCATTTCCCCATAAGTTTCTTACGATTGATGTAGGAAAATAGATTATATAAAGTGGCTTAATGTATTATTAGACGAACAACTTTTGCATCGAAATTTTTTCGATAACTGCAGTGGTTTAGAACTTAGGAGCTCAGAAATAATTTTCAGCTCTTAACTTCGACTATTTCTAGCATGATACACATTAAAAATAAATGTCATAGCATAGATTAAAAATAAATTATAAAAAAATTTCTATATGCCCCTTTCTTATTCTGAATTTTATTATAACATGTAGGCTAAAGTTTAATAACTTGTAGAAAACTAATTAATTAAAATTAAAGAAGCAGTAATATTAAATGACAATATTATATAAGAATAATCAGTCAATACGAAAATTCGTAATCTTTGTCATAGATACGAGAGTGCAAGTGTGTTTATCTTGTCTTTATTTAATTTTTTATACTGAACCAAATTATTTTCTTTAAAAAAAATTGGACGGGGACGGACGGTGGGATGATTTTAGGCGAAAGCTTAGGATTAAATACAAAAAAGATTCTTCAAACTTTTTCCAGAATGCTAATACAATATTACTCCAGATAATGAGTCAATTTTACTAATTTGGAAAAAAAAAATTCCATTTCTGAAATTAACTACATTCTATTTAACTCAGGCAAATTTTTGTGAAATAGCAAAAATTTAGAACTAAAGATGGGTGCTAAAAGAATAATTATGAAATATAAAAATAATTATCTTATAATATATAAATATAGGCTTGTTACAAAGTTTATATTAGTAACCTTTAAAATTTTTAAGCAAATACGAAACGTTTGTATCAGTTGGCAAGAACTTTATCTTCCTTATTTTAAATATATTTGGTGAAATTAACTGAGTCGTTTATTTTGAAAGTGGGGCTAGTCCATTCTTGGAAAAAAATGGAGATAATGGCAGTTATAGATAAAACTTATTATGATCTTTTTATGAGTAAAAAATTTATAGTAAGAAAATATTTAGATTCTAGTATTTTGTAGATGGAACTCTTAGCTCTTAACAGTATTGAAAATCTGTTTATTTTGAAAGTGGTGCAAGTCCATCTTAGATTGCCGTAATATATTTGACCGAATATATTACGGCAAAATTTAGCTCCTGTTGCTTTATGGTGAAGGAAATGTGGCCGTTTGACATCATGTCTGAAATCTAGGGTGTTTCTATTTATCTATTTTTGATATTAAAAATCGGAGGTTGTACAGTATTTTATAAATAATAAAAAGTATATCTTAATTTTGTGTGTCGATAATAATGCTTACTTCCATCACCGATTATTCAATTCAGTGACAACGAAATAAATATCATTGATCACAAATTGCTATTGTCAGGGCATTAAATTCTACCGAACGATCGTGATTTTGGAGTGGAACTATACAGTAACTATTAAATCCAGAAACCAGTTCCTTGCATATTCCCCAGGATTACTATAAAATAATTCAAAATTGTCGAAAACAATAAATTTTTAGTACATTAAATTAAATAGGCAAATTTATTTTCAACCCAACCTCTGGAAAAAGCGGTTTAAAAAGAAAGAAAAATACCGATGGAGAAACCGTGAATTGATTAACTATATGCTGGATCAGATTTACAAGGGATGCACCATACAAAATTTTCAACAAAACTTCGAAAGAACGAGATTTTGAATTTAAAATTATCGACTTGTCAACACAACGAGAAAGGTAAATAATTCCAAGTAATTTCAGAAATATAAAATTATCTTTTAAGTAAGAAAAAAAGGAGACGTATTACATCTGAAAACTACAAGGATATGATGGATTTATTACCATATAGACCTCTCGTTCATCATGAATTCTTTTAAATGTTAAATCTTGAATAAAGTTCAAATTGATTATACCTACGTATAAACTGAAATATATAATTTCATTGAAATTCTTAATAAAACTGAATGGTTTGTTGTTATGTTATATTTTCTGCTAGAATATTTTTAGTTTTGTTTCCCTTTCTATAAAATGAATAAATATTTATAAAAATTTGAATAATATTTTGTTTTTATTCTTAAAAAAAGCTGATGCAACTGAAATATTATTTCCCAATTAAATGAATGATTGCAATAATTCTTTTATTCTGAAAGTGAGGCAAGTTCATTCAATTTTAATGGAACTCTTATTTTTTTAGTCAGCACTGTAATAAACACGAATGAATTATAAACCTACATTATCTGGTTCCACTAAATACAAAAAAATATATTTATTAATACTTATCAATATTCTTAAATTTATTGAAACGCCAACCTTTAAATATCTCCCAATAACAAAAAATGGACTTACCCCATTTTCAATATATATATATATATATATATATATATATATATATATATATATATAATTTTTTTAAACTTTCATTTTTAATTTTTCTAGCTGGCAAACAAAGTTTTGGAGCTTGTCCGATTTTGAGATGAAATAGCAGCTATGATATCATAGTTCTATGTCAACCTTTTAAAAACGCATCTTCTGTCGAAGAAGCATATAAAATAATAGTGTAATACTAGTAAAAGCAGGTAAAAATTATATGGGATTGAAAGATGATGAAAATTGCCATTTATGCTTTATTCATTGCCAACACGATTCCGAGCTTCAATATTAATTGTCTATGCGATTTCGAGCTTCAATATTCATTACTACGAGATTTCGAGCTTCAAAACAACATAATATTCTCACATGATAATAACAATAAGAAAAGAGAGTTTCTATAAGAAAAAAATAGTTAACTTTAAAAATTTTTTAAAAGCTACAGATGTAGCGTTTGAAACTACAGCTTTAAATAAAGCAATTGCAATTTTATGGTCAAGAGATGTATTTTTTCCAATTCAATTTTAGAAAAGTATGACATATTAACGTAATTGAAAGTGCTTCCTTCATGATCAACATTAAATATAGGTTTGTATTTGTAAAAGATATTTTTGTTTTCAGAATTTCTTTTGAACTATTTTATTATGTATACTTTATATTTTTTTGTAAAATATTTTTTTTTCTAGATTGAATATTCTTAGTTAAAAATCTTCACAGATTCCGCTACATGGTGGTGTATAGGTATGGTAAATAGTCAGTTGTATAACAATTTGCATACAACTACACGTCTTCTTTGAGCATCGAATTTCAGAGCTTGTAATCTGTAATTAACTCAAATCACTGATTAATACAATAGAAAAAAATCACTTGAGAACATATAATTATCTGAGGTGATCTTAAACTCATTGACTGAAATAACAATAAAGCCAGAAATGAGATACGCCATTGTATTAAAAAAGTTAAAGAAGGCCGAGAAGTCAAACTTTACGATTCTTTTGAATTGAACGTCTGTATTTATTTAGGAAATTCAGCATCGACTGAAATTTAAATTCAGGTATTTTTTTTTAAAATATTGTCTGCTCCTAAACTCTATTTCTTCTTTTCCCCTTGATTAGGTTTATCTTGATTGATTTAGTTTAGGTTAGGTTTATTTCTTCTCCCCCCTTTGATTTTTTGAGAGTTTTACCCCCTCACCCTAAACCCCACCCCTTTTTGTTCAAAGAAACTTTGTAAATAATGTAAAGGACAGAAGTTAGCAAACGTGTTAAACGATTAAAAAAAATCAATAAAATTTTAAAGCTTTCTTTTTTTTTCTTCATTAAATATTTTCGTCTTTTTTCGTTAATAGAACTAATAATAGTAAAAGGAGGGTTTCAATACGAAAATTAAAGAATTATATAAAATACAGAGCTATTAACAATAAAAAAAGAAGTTTCTATAAAAATACAATTCCATTATATAATTTAATTACAACGGAATAAATAATTGCACAATTTCCATTCATTCCATTATATAATTTATAATTCTGTTTTTTGTAATGATATTGCTACCGATTTCAACAAATGAAAACAGCAGTGACCAATTTCACATTAATATATGACAGAAAATAATAATGATTCAAAGCAATGTTGAGAAATTTAAATAGAAGACCAGTTTCAACACAGTCTTTGAACTCCATGGCTATCTTTGGAGTGGAGTTTCATAAAGATGGGTTTCACACAATGAGATCACATGAAGTCAAATATGATTGTCACAGAGATACTTGCAATTGACATACGCTTAAGATGAGTACCTTCGAAAATTTGTGATTGTAACAGGCACATTTTGTTGCCTTAATCCCGAGTTTCTGTCTTTTTTCTTTAATTGCTATCCAGCTTGCATTCGGATTTGTACAGCTTTTATTTTTCACTCGAATTTGGGGAAATAAAATTCATTAATTTTTTCATTGCAATTCCTCAATTTTTTTATGTTTTTCATCGTTATCAATGTTGCGTTCATGTTCAACTAACTGATCAGCCGTGCATCCTCAAGTACGGTATGCAGGGAATCTCTCTGTTCTAGAATTAATGTATTTAATTTCCTCTTTTTTATTTATGCTATTATGCCTTGAATTTTGCTGGTACATTCTACAGAAGAAACTTTTATAATTTTAGCAAAACGTGCGACATGTAGGGATTTGCCAAATTTGCAAATCGAGATGGAACATAATTGCGTTCTAAGATATCGTATTCTATCAAGATTTTTTATAATTCGCGAATTTTGCCAGAGTAAAAGGAAATTATAGAAGTAACGGATTATTCAAGAGACAGTCCGGATGCTCAAAGCAAAATAATTTTTAAAAATATGTGGTAAAACTCTTCAACAATAAAATATCTACAATTGAGTTTTTTTAAAAGCAATAAACTCTTTATCTGTCATGAGACTCACAGTGAAAATTTTTAAACAAAAAACTGTGGAAATGGCTTTTTCTAAAATTTTTCGTATATTTTTAACATAGATATCATCTTCTTTCATAAAAATTGTGGATCTTCAGCAAAATCAAAGCCATACTAAGAATTTTGAATCGGGGCTCGGACAAGATAGAAAGGGGACAAATAAGGAGAGGTCTCTCTTCATTTGTTTTCACTCTTTCAATGACTGAAGAAAATAATATCATAAAATGGTAATTTTTTTTTTCTTTTTAGTATAATGAATAAAACTCAGTACGTATTTTTACATTTTCGATACAATCAAAATTTCATATAGATTTATATTTTTGGTTAGTAGTCCGCATGTCAAATTTTATTCATCTAAATTTTTGTATTTTTGAATTTACGGGAGTACGAATAGACAAACGGACAAACGGCCAGCCTGTTGGCAGGTTTCAACTTAAATTTTTATACAAACGTACAATTCTGATTAAATCCATTGTTATCCATTTAGGTATTTCCGATGGTTTTTGTTTGCTTTTTATCGTGTTTATGTCTACATCGAAAGATAAACTTCTTTAGAATATGTGTTCTTAAGAATGTGTAGAAATTTACAAATATAACATAAAGACCTCATACCAAATTTCATACCTGTAGTTCAATGCATTTCTGAGTTATCATTTCACAAGCAATCGAAGCAATAGACAAGCATAATTATAAAATGTGCTTCTACTTTGAAGCTTCCAAATATATCAAAATCTCAAAGTTGATTCTTCTGTTTGCTTTTTCGTATAACTAGTATAGAGAAAGTAAAATAATTGTCAAAAAAAAAAAAAAATCAAACTCGAGATTTTGAGCCCCCACGTTTTAGATTTATGAGTTTGAAAAATACATTTTTGTAAAATATTTGTCTGTCTGTCCGTCTGTGACAAAGATAACTCAAAAAAGCTTTGAGCTAAACAGTTGAAATTTGGCATACGGTTTTACACCAAATTCGCAGACTTCTATCAAATTTTCAGTAAAGTTTGTTCAGAGGAAGTCCGCCTGTTCCAATATAAGTTGTTGTTTATAATGGCACTTGCCATGGACAAACTCACTGACGAAGTCAGCGTTTTTAAGTCAAGGTAGAGTCTCTTGTTTCAGTAGCGCCAACTAGGGCCAAGAGTACGTCTTAGCTACTCATGCACCACATTCGCTTGCACAACCCCTTTTTACAAAGGGGCACATTCACACATCGCACATATAGAACAGGAAGAACAACCATGCCCGAGCCGGGACACGAACCCAGGACACCCAGGTCACGGGGAAGACGCGCTACCCCTGTGCCAGGACGACGGCCCAATATAAGTTAACACGATAAACTACAAGACGAAGAGAGCTAGGTAGATAAGATTCGGCACACAGTTTTAATACCTATACTGCAGACAACTGTTAAATTTGTGCCAAACCCAACAACGGGTTAACGGTCTGTCGGCCTGTACTTTCAGAAATTTGTTAATGCCATCTTTCAAAAACGCAATGACTTAAATATATCAAGTTAAGTATGGGATTTTGTGACTACAAGTGCAGTATTGTGTCGAATCTTGCTTCAATCGATTTAGAAAAACATGTCTAAAACACAAATTCGATTTTAAGGTACTATTAACCGCATACCAGGGATTAATCGCCAAAAATCTTGCCAAAAGATGGCACGATAGATGAAGTAAAAGCGCTAAGTTCACGCCAAAAGTTAATATTTCGTAACTATTGTATGCCAGTGTCATTGCAAGGCGTTTTCTGGTATGACAAGTTTATTAGTGAGTATGTGAGAAAATTTTGGGAAGACCACTCTCGAAGATGACACGGTATCATTATTATTTTCATTTACGAAGATGACACGACCTGGTTATTATTATTATTATCATTATTATTTTTATAATTACTGATCGATTTTTTTATATTACTTTTTTATGTAAAAGAGAAAAAAAAAGAGTATTTTTAATTGACTCTTGAAGATGTTACATGATCAAAAAAAAAAAATGTTAGGTGTTCATCCTGCTCTAATATATATTACTAAAACGGGTAGAAAGAAAGATGCCTCCCTTATTTCGTCAATATCTTGAGGAAATGCAAGTAAATTTTCTGCATTCCATCGGCCATCATCCATTACAGTTAACATAACCATTTCTGGTCAATATGAAGATGGTATTCGGAAGACATCTGCGAAAATGTCAGAGTGAAAACACATGTCGCAACTGCGTCAATTCGTTGAAGCCAAACGCAAATTATCAACACGTACAGCTGTCTCGAATGAAATGAAATATTTGCAATGTGGTTTATCTCACGCAAATATTAATGCGGTTGCACATAATTGATTTTTATTTTAGCTGCTTTGCAATGGTTTGAAGTTACTCGCAAACTCAATTTCATGCTTTATTAAAATGTTCAGAAATTTTCATCTATTTTTTTTCTACATCTATAAGCAGTGTATTTTAATTTTTTTAAAAAAAATTATAACATTTCAGCTCTTTTTTATTTAGTAAAGAAATTATTAAAAATTAATAAGTAATTCGCATTAAAGTTTGGAAGATTTTTGGTTTAAAAAAATTAAAGAAATTCGAACCTTTAGCCCGCAATATTGTGTCATGACATAGTTTAAAAGTGATACGTCTAGACTTATAATATTTTTAAAATTTGCTTTTCGTTGATGTATTAACAGCATCACCCTTAATTTACAAATAATTACGTATTATTATTTGCTTTTAATAAAATATTTTTTCATGATAATGTGCGCTCAAAAGCACATTTTATATCGATATCATAATTGTGATTTCTAAAATAATGAAAATATTATTTACCAAAATACAGATAATAATTAAATATAGAAAAGAACTGCTGAAAGTATAGAGATTAATTTATTTCAAAATGTACGTGAAAATATTTTGAATTTTTTGGAAATTATAGAAGATATTTTATTTTAAATGTTTTGAATTTTAAAGTGGTTAAAAATGATTCTAGTGCTTTCATAAAGCGCCGAAATCATTATGAGAAAAATATTAAAATTTTAATTATTATTTAATTAAAAATCAAACTAAAATTTTGAAAATCCCTTCCTTTACAAGCACATATAACCCAAGAAGTAACTACGTGCCAAATTTGATAGCTCCTGATTCAAAGAACTGGCATGTAAATTATTTCGAGCGTTTTTTAAATATTATACGTCCAAATATGTAAGCTCATAAACATTAACATATTTAAAAAAAACCTGAGGGTGTGGTTGAAGTGAAACATTTAAAGAAGAAGTGCGAAGCAACTTTTTAATACTCTTATACAAAACATACAAAGAAAAAATATTGTAATGATCAAGAAATTTGAACTCGAGATTTTGAGGAATGTCCTCGTCTTAAATCTCCATAATAACTAAAAAACTCTTTAAATTAGGCAGATGAAATTTTTAACAGTTAGATTAGATGAAAATTTTAATTTCCCAACAAATGTGTACATTTCTTCCAAATTTTCAGCAAACTCCATTTAGAAGAAATCTATCTCTCCAGGTGTTAGAATGCAAATGAATTCTATAACTGTAAAACTAAAAGAGCTATATAGTAAAAAATAATACGCAAATTTAGCATTTAAAATGTAGATTTTAACAAAATTTTAATCTAAGTGTTGACGTCTGTCTATCTGTACTTTTTTTATGTAGATTAATGCGATAACTCAAAAACATAATAACTTAAATAAGTGATATTTGGTATGTGATCTTATGACTACAGTTGTAATTCTGTATCAAATTATCAAATTTTCATTTTAATCAGCCGAAAAACAAAGCATCTAAAATATGTTATGACTTTCATGTACTTGTGTATTAACAGCATGCCAGGAGTTAATCACCAAAATCATCAGTTAGATCCAATAAAAATGCTAGCTAGTTTACGCCAGAAATCTATATTTCGTAACGACTGTTCGCCAATTGTCTGCAAGGCATTCGAGGCCTCATCCAAACTCCACAATTTTGTACCGGGGATGTGGGATGACACTTTTATTAAAGAGTGCGCGATAACGTTTTCAGGAAGACAAAATCTACTTTTTTCTTAGTGTTTCTATCAAATAACTTAATTATGTTTTATTCGCGCTGAAACATATGGGTAGCATAGATAATAGTACTACTACTCATGGATAGCATAAAATATTAAATTATAGCTCAAATCGAGAATTATTAATTGGTTATTATTATTATTATTATTTTACAATTTCCATAATTTTATGTTGGAAAAAAGGAATAACACTTTTATTAAGGAGTATAAGTGAAAGTTTTTGGAAAAACCACTTCCGTAATTTTCTTTTTTTATTTCTCTCAAATAATTGATTTATATTTCAATCCCTTAAGCCATACAAACACAGAAAAAGTATATATAATACTACATAAAAATAATATAAAAAATTAAATTATAGCACATAATTGAGAATAATTCAAAGATAAAAAAAACTTTTTTTCCATATTTATATTAAGTGACATATGTAAGTTAAAATGCAATGCAAAAATTTACATTTGAATTATAGTGGACATTATATACAAAGAAAACACTTTTTCATAGCACAATCAATTAATCATACAAAATGAAGCCCGCCATTGTAATGTCTTGACGATGTTGATATTTAAATACATCCCAGACAATGACTAAATGGGACTTATTTACATAAACTTTCATTTGCATTATCATGATTATAATATATATTTACATGCACACTTAATTATTTACAATAAATGAGTTTTAAATGAATCACCATTTCCAGCTGTTAGCTCCTTTTTTCTTCAATGATCTGAGGAAACTTCAATGTTTTTCACTTCGGCACTTTACGTCAGCTCCCAACTCTTCAAACCGAAAATCTTCTTACCCTGAGAGGAGGAAACAGTTCTTTTCTTTGGTCTACTATCAGGGGGCGTGACACCATTTCTATTTTGGAATACTCTATGTACTTTTCAAAAGGAAAATGATCTGACGTCACAGCATAACATAAAACATTGTACAGTTAGATGTTATTGGGCAATAATGATTATGTTAGTCAAGCGACTTAACGGGAATAGATTTTACAGAAAATACTAGAACAAGATAGAATATGATAGGATTTAATGGAGAACAAAATAGGAAAGGGTGCCATTATTTTTTCGAAAGCAGGAGACGTGATGTGTTTAAAGTTCATTCATGGAGATGATGAAAATATCGATCGGTAGGAATATCGACGAGAAAGACTTTCAAGTTTAAATTATTATATATTTGAAAAAAAAAAGTAGATTTACTTCAAGATTAAAGTCATTAATTTCATGCAGATTAATTAATTTATTAGTATAACTCAAAGTAATTAATTAAAAATATTTATTATTCATTTCATATTGCCATTTAAGAATATATTACAGTGATATGGGTATAAGAGATAATAAAAGTAAATAGCTCGAATGATTCCAAATGGTACTGATCGAAGGGAAAGATTTGAACATGAGAGAGTAGTTGAATGTAGTAATCGTTTTGGTTAGGTATATTAACGTCCCGGTTTAAGGCAACACTGTGGCTATTTTGGGATGGAGCTCGTAATTTTGAGACACGGTTAAATGACAGGGACGATTCTTGAATTGGCACAACCTTTTTCTCTCCAAGCTTCTTTATCACACCTGTGGGAGGGCGCTTGGCCCCGACGGATTTGGCATGCACTAGACCTGCTTACGCGGCTGTTTTTTGATGAAATCAGGTTGCGAGCCTGCTACGTTCCGGTTGCGGAGCTGGGGTTTTACCACTAGGCCACCGCGGCCCCGAATATATTAATCGACAAAAATCTTTACGTTACAGCATGTTTGTATTAGGCATTAACAATAAAAAAAAAACTGATGATTTTCTCGTGGAAGAAAGCCATAATAAAGATGAAAAAACCTGAAGAAGATTAGGTTGAAGAAAATCTGAAGAAACCGAAGGAGATTAGACGTTAGAAAAGGGGGAGGAGCGATAACCACCGAGGGAAGAAAATTACTCCATGTATCCAAACTTCAGTTATTCAGGCAATCGCTCATTCCAGTGATTTAGAGAGGGACAAAAGAAAAGAACCACAAACAAAATCTCTCCGAATAAAAGCAAGTAAATTTTGCAAAACAGAAGACTTGATTCATACATTCAAGTAGTAATATTTTAATGCAGTATATAAGACGCAAAATACAAACAACATTTATTATCATTAAATTAATTTATTTTAAGCAAATTTCAGCTTTTATTGCCTCTTACAAGTACCACTTCTTTCTTGTCAATTTTCCATTAACCAGATTGGGTATGGTTCTTATATATCAGAGTAATTGGATTGCTATTGAAGTTTAATTTCGAACGATATGCAACGATTTCTTTGCAAAATATGTCACTTCATTTGATTCATTCAGATAATGAATTTTGAACATATGCAAACGAGCTTTGAATTAAAAATTTCTAAGCAAAGCAAATATTTACCAGAAAATGTTTTTAATTTGAAATTTCAGTGGATTTTCATAATTAATTATTAAATGAAAACGCGATCAGTATTAGTTAAACGAATTTATTTTAATGAAAAAACATAAATTTTATTTTAATAAATAAATTAAAAATATAAAATATAATTTTTAAATGCAAAATTTATATTATGTTTTTGTTAAAATAAATATATCTATCTGAGACCAAAAGCTCTTTTGTATAGTTATTATTCACTGCAAAAATAGCTTCAGAAAGCTTTTTGGTTATTTGGTTTGGTTTGCCAGGTAAATTATTAAATTAAGAATAAAAAATAACAATATATATATTATTTAATTTGATATTATTGTATAATTCGTGAGTTTTAAAAAAACAATCTAAAAGTTAAAATTTTGAGAAATTTTGTTCTTTAAAAATTAAATTATATGATTTAAAAAAATACAATAGGTTTCTACAGCTTCTGGGGTGCTTCAAATGCTGTACGTATTTAAAAGAAGAAAAAAAAAATCTAAATTTTTGAAGAAACTTAAACAAATGTTTAGTCCAACAGATGGCAGCACAAATATGCTCACAAGAGATAGGAGCGCATTTCAAATCAATTTACAACTTTTCAACTAGTCCATCACAAAATCGAGAAAAGGTATTCAAAACTCGATATAATTCTATAAGTCATAAATTTTTATTTGTGAACCGTGCTAAATATATGTAATTTAGAAAAGAAATATAAAAAATAAATTACATAGATGATTTAAGTGAAGCATAGATAATATTGGCTTCATATTAAAACGATTTTTTTATAGGATGCGCAGGATAAAGCACAAATAACAAATATCTAAGTATTTTATTAATAAAAAAGAATATAAAATAAAAAAGTATTCTTTTAAAATTTAATTTTTTTTTCTTAATTAAGAAATACCTCATTTCAAAATATTGTTAATAAATAAAAAATAAATATTTTTGTTGTGTGTAGTTTTTATATTTTGACAGCACAAAGTCATTTTTTCTTCTTCTTTTATATTCAAAAAGCAGAAAAAGATAATTAAAAAAAGAAAACATTCAACGGAATCACATAATATTCACCCCTCAAATATTGAAATTTCTCTTTTAATTTCTTTTCGTGTACCCTTCAAATATAGAGAACAATTGAAAAATTTATCATGCTACAACAAAGAGAAGACTGTACACACGGCATCAAATCCAAAAATACTTTTAAATTGACAGTTGGAGATGAACCAAACAACAAAGCGTTAGCACTAATTTGTCTCTTCATTCAGCACTTTGTTGCCCAACATTTCTCCTATTAGTCGTAAGACTTCTATAAATACCTCGATGGCTGAATTTTTCAATGTCATCACATTATTTATAATGTTTTGAAAAGGAATATATTTGGACCAAAATTAGAAAAAGCATTGAGATCATACTGATCAGACCTATTTGATAAAAGAACGTTATCAGAAATGTTCTCAGAACAGATTACTGTTCTTAAATAATTCAATTCTGTTCGAAACTTTGTTCTGCAAAAACATTTCAGATCTAACTGTTAAATAATGGATATTAGTTTAAAGCAGGGTTCGGATAATCAAAATGGGGTAGCCTCAAAGCTCCAGGATCTTGAAATATTTTTGTGGTATTTTCAGGTTAATTTAATTTTATACTTTAATTTAATTTACAAGGATTGGACAAGGATACAAGGATAATTTACAAGGATTAATTTAATTTACAAGGATCGGACAAGGATACAAGGATAATTTACAAGGATTAATTTAATTTACAAGGATTCGACAAATTAAAATCACATACGGTTGAAATTACCAAATACTCTTCTATAGATTTTATTTTTATGTTTTTAAATTCTCTTGCAGAAACCGTTGTCAGCCTCCCCTCCCCCCTTTTAGCGAAATGGCTCATAGATCACTAATTTTAGTATTCTTTTTGACTATTAGAGAGAGAATGTGTTAGAAGATTGTATAATTTGTGTAGCATTTAATTCTAAATTACATAATTATTATTAATTCCAAAAATAATTCCAAATTTTTTTAAATTTAAAATTAAAATTATTTCTACAAATTTCATCAGTTACATTAACCAGCTTTCAAGGATGTGATCTGTAATTAAATGGTTTGAGATTGTAGTATATTTTTACTTAAAAATTGTGTATTATATTATTACTAAAGGAGGGGGGAAAAAACTGGTTTTGTTAAGAAAAAAGTTTGGGAAGAGTCGAAATTTGCATTACATAAGGGCTGACTTCGAACGGAGTTTAATCTGTTCATTACCTAAAGAAAAATATTTGGTGGCTAACATTTTACATCATGATTTAATATAAAAGTATGTATATTTTTTTTTAGCTAAACTATACCTAATAAATTTAGATTCTGTGACGAAATTTAAATATTTCATCTTTCTAGCATTTTTCTCACGTAAATCAGAGATTAAAGCATCTGCTTATTTCAATCAATATTATTAACAGCTCTGCGAAGTGCAATTACATTAAAAAAAACTATCCATGTTCAGGCCAGACTAGGCCGAAAAGGGTTGTGAAGATTAAGATGTCAATTCACAGTTTTGGAATTATTGCAGCTTCAAAAGAAAATGTGCTTAGATATCTATATTTATAAAAACAAATATTTGTGTGTATGTCTAAACGGTGTTCAAATGAATATATCGCAGTTTCAGCTATAAAATTTTGAATACATGTAGTCATAAAAGGGACTCAATGCACCTCAAAGCCTGCTTTTTAAAATTTAATCTAATTTTTTTTTAAGTCGCTTTGGTCTAATTTCTCACTTGTATCGTTTTTCATAATCTTATACAAAAGTAATTGATGCACTATTAGATACTAAAAAACAATCACTATTTAATTATGAAGAAAAATAAGAATATTAAGCGACAATAATCAGTATTATTTAAAATGAAATAGTATTTAAAGCAAATAATACAAGTAATAATAATTAATTTCATGAAGCGTTTTCCATAACAATATAACCTGCAGTAACTATTATTACAATATTCTCGTTGATGTGGTCTTTCGCAGTGTTTCTATGTGCTATCAACTGAAGTTGTCAATGATTATAAATGCCGGAAAAACATGTTTTAACCAAGCACTGTGTAATTTTTATTTTTAAACAGAAATGCTCCAAAAGCTTTTAAATATGATTGTAAGGAATGCAGGAAAAATAATGAAAAACATTTCAAAATTAAAATCATTTAATTAAAATGAACCGCTGAGGGAAGTGCAATACTAATTTTAAATTTTCCAAGTTACGACACGAGTTTAAGTTTGGAAATATACTGATTTTCTTCACATTCAAATTTAAAACATGCATGTAACCGATAATAGAAGGTTGATATACTGTTGTTGCTCTTACTTTCTATGTAGATCTGCATTTCTCGAACATATTCATCAATAAAAGTGGAATTTCGACTAATACTATTCTTCTTTTAACCAATTCAATCAAAATTTCTTTAAACAAAAAATAATTTTTCAAGTAAAAGAAATGTAGAGATTCAATAATTTTATTTATTAATTATTAAACTATTCAAACTTAAAAAAATGGAAAAAAATTGAAATCTGCATCGCAAATTTCATGTTATTATGCGAGAATATTATTTTTTTAAAGTCTTTATATGTCTTAATTAATTTGAGTCATTAACCAATTTCAACCGCTTTGAAACAATCACGTGATTGTCAGATTACGCATGCTTAAATATTCAGAAAACTATGATTTTTTTTAAAATCTTTATGTATATATATATATATATATATATATATATAACTTTCAATACCTCCTCTAGCTCTTTCCGCTCACTCCCATTTTCTTTTCTGTGCTTCTTCGGGCGATAGCTTCTTACGACCCTGCCCTTTATTAGCCAAACAGGAGAATCGGGTACATGGCGGATATTCGCGTCAAGTTATAACATTTTGTTGGCGATAAGTCGCCAAATGGGGCGTTTTATTTTGTAACAACCCTAAAACCGAACAATTAATGCTTGAAAAGCGATAAATCGCCAATTTTCTGCCCGTGCATTTTGTGGCCTCAAAATTCTGAAACCAAGCCAACATCATGTTCTCACACGATAAAAAAAAGCTAGCGTTCCAACTGTGAATCACAACAAAGTTTATTAAGGTACCGTTTTATCAATCTCTATTCATCCATGATAAAATATTTCGTTTATTCGAAGCAAAGGATAGAAAGTTTCGGTTTTACAACATTTTTTCCTTTTCTAAAATTTACAGACTTTGTGTGCCTCAATCAATATTTCTCCTTTTCTAGTAAGAGGGATAACTTGTATTCTGATCTCAGAACTAATCAGGATTCATGCATTTATAGAAAATAAATTGTTTAGTGCTAATATAAGCGATAATGAAAAAAAAATTAGGGTAAATTCTACCTAACTTTAAAGACGCAACTTCGAAATTATTTTATTTTTTAAAAGAGCATTCATTGAACTTAATTTAATTCATAATGCTGCACTTAATACTATTAAGCCTATTTGCATACACATAAACATACAAAGTCATAATTATTCAGCACTCAAAGTTATCATCAAAAGTATGATCTTTCTCATTTTTATAATAAATGTTTATTTTTAAAATTTATCGATTGTTTTGAATACTGTGTAATATTATACTAATACATTTCAAAAACGTGTTGCTTTTAAACGAATTTGTATTCATAGCATTAAATTTCAAATTAATCAAGGCTATTTGAGAAATTCCGATTAAATGTTCTGTCATTTATAAATCGTTTTGCATCAATTCCTTGAAAGTTATATGAACAATGCGCTACTGCATTAGTAGCCGATAGATAGACACAGTAATTGATAATAAGTGTATCCGAATGAAGGTGTTTGGTAAGAAATGAAACTAATGAACATGTGTCAGCAAGTACTCACATTGCTGTGGATGGTGGAGGATCCGTCCACCGTGTCCAGCTCGAACTTGAGTATCTTATCCTCGTCTTCATCCTCCTCTGCCAGCGGAAGGAGGTAGGGTTCCACTTGTGTGCACAGAGGAGGGTATTCCTTCATGGGATGGCGGAACGTCGATAAGCACATCCAGTGACTTCTGGTTAAACTGACAGAGAGAGAGAATAAAACATATGGAATCAAACAGTGTAATGATTTATATTGTAATCAAATGTTTTCAAATATATTCTTTCAAAATGTATCAGACTGATTCTATAGCGGTTACAAACAAGAGGACGGATGAATAGAAAAATCGGTCGCAAACGGGAGATGAGAGCAGAAAATAGAAGGGGGGGGGGGGTTCATATGAGATATAGAAAATATAACGTATTCAGAATTTAAATGTAAACTTTTCTATTTGTATTGATTTTATTAATAAGGAAATGGTATTAAAAGATAATAATAAGTAGATCACAAATAATTTCAAAAACTTGATTGCATTTGAAAGGGATTTTTTTAAATCATAAATTGTATCCTCTACCTTACAGCGACAGGGATAATTGTGTTTACTGTGAATAAAAAATGTTCTGATATAATACGTTAACACTTTTTTTTTTTTTTTTTTTTTTTTGCTCTTGAGATATATGAAATCTTTCTTTCAGAGCAATACTTTGAAAATTCGGTCAGAGAAGTTCATTTATTATTTGCTCGTATCTATAAAAGTTACATTCAAAGTAAATTGTTCTTCAATTTGAATGAATATCCTATTTAAAAATATGTAATTTGTAATCGCACAAAGGTGTGTCTACTTATTTATTTTTGAATAAGCTTTAAAATTTCCAATTGTAACACTAGTGTTTCATCTATTAACGGATTCTACATAATGATAAATTCACATATGTAACATTTTGCAGAAATTAATTAAAAATATTTGGAAATACACGTGAAAAAGATTTAGGGAAAACAGATAATTCTATTATTATTTTTTTATTCCTAATTTTTATTTCAGACGATAATACAGTAACTTTACTCTATGAAAAAAAATTAATGAATTTTTTGTATGCACAACATTTTAACCTTGAAACAGGACTAAATAAGAAATCGAACCCATGCTTTTATTTGTATAATTTATTGAAAAATAATATATAAGAAAATTCCGTAGCATATTATTCAAAATAATCAAAACTTTTGGATAAGTTTAGCAATTAATATTAATAAAATTGTCCTAAATTAAAAGATTTTGGAATAGCTGAAAAATAAAGATGATTATTTTCCGAAGCATTCCTTTATAATTTAAGGACAAAAAAAAATTATGCTATTGATTTGTATGTACAAGTTTACAGCAAACGATATTTTAATTGATTTGAAAGAGTTTTTTTAAAAAAGAGCACAGTATTTTTTACCAGAAAATGTATTAAATAAAAAAAAAACAATTACTTAGACGCTTATGAACTTTTCT
>JAPMOR010027229.1:906023-936313 GCA_026543865.1 Argiope aurantia
TGAAAACCGACCGGACCCAATACCGGGAAACAAAACGTTGCGCGGCAGTTTTTGAGTATGCCAAGATTGCAATATGGCGCCAGAAAAAGGCCAGATTTCTCAAACGTGACTTGGCTCATGTTGCGTACACTTGTTCAGACTAGAAACAAGCGACTAGCTTCCTCCATTTATATCAGCTCTATATGTTACACAATAGGATGAAAATTCGTTAAATTTGAATTATTTTTCTATCTTTAAAGGATCTAGGAGATTTAGTATCTTCCAAAATAACGAATTTTTAATATTTACGTCTTAAATTAGGGTACATTTTCACCAAATACGGAAATTTAAATTATATATTGATTAGAAAAGTCAGAAGTCACAGAATAACATTCATAAATTTAAATAATACGAGTCCCTATGATTAGAAAATACTTCAACACGGGAGGCATAATTTAGGTACAAAGAAAAGTGTTAAGAAATACGTAAATCTACAAGTCAGAAGAGCAGAAGATTTTTCCCTTCAGTGGTTTTACAACGAGGTTTTGATAGGATTTTTTTAAGACGTGTAGACAAGAAAGGGAAAGTTAGGTATCTATAAAAAATGTTGTAAACATTAAGGATTTTTATCCCTTCTCTCGGAGCTTGAGAGTCTGCAGAATTCAGTAGGTTCACAGAGCACGTGTTGAATTCATTAAATAAAAAAACTGGGAATTGGATCAGGAACAGAGTAGGAAAAAAAATTAAAAAATTAGGAAATTAGCATAAAAATTAGGAAATTAATTAAGATTTAAATTAGATTAAGACATATCATTACACACACTAAGCTAAGAACTTAAAATATTATCGCATCTGAACTCATTTTCACTTGGTTATTAAGAAACGGATACTTCAAAATACAAATACTTTAACGTTGTTTCATAATGCAGCAAATTTTTCTTTACACTGTTATCAAATTTTAATCAGGTATAAAATTCCTTTGAAAAAGATGCCTATTATTTAAATTGTATTGGATTTCATTGTCAAGTTACTTAAATAACGAAAGTGGAATTTGAGGTTTCAATTAAAACCTCAAATTACGATTTTTCTCAGACGAATTTTTGTCAATAAGTAAAAGAAAAAGATATTCCAAATAAAGTGTACAAGAGAACTTAGCGGAATACAAATTAATAATAAGCTTAACGGAATAGTGTGAGTTTGAAGTGTTTTGGTAATTATTTAAGTAAATAATTCCATAATCAGAAGGCAAACACCGTAACGTTTTATTCACCGCTCACTTCGTTCGCCTTCGTTCCATCTGTAGCTACATGGAACATAAAAATGATTGATCGCTCACACTGGGGTTGCCAGATGCTACAGAGTATCCCCCAGTGACAGAGGATAATACGATTTAACGATGCGATATATACATTATAATTACATGAGCATATATGAAAAATGAGAAAATATTACAAATAAAAGTTGATTATTTACATTGCAAATAATTAAAATGATTATTATTACAATTATGGAAAACGAGACATAAGAAGCAATTTTAGTTTTTTTAATGAATTTTTAATCAAGGCATTTGATAATACTAATAGGTGATATATGTTGATAGCTTCGATGGGAAATAAACTCGTCTGCCCGATCTAGTTGTCACAGTTTTATCTGGTGCAGCTTCATCGTCATACTGTTGTTTGTCCGACCGAAAATATGCTGTTGAGACAGTTTTTTCTGCATGAAGAATTGGAGTTTTTTCTTCACAAGTAGGAAATAAATATGCTGGCTTGACACGATCTATGGAGACAGTTGATGTCCTTCCATTCAGTTCGATGGTAAAATTTTTCTGTGTCCGTTTGAATACTTTGTGAGATCCTGTGTAGGGCTGGCACAAAGGAGGTTTCAAACTGTCAATCCTTAAAAATACATGCGAGCAAGTTTTAAAGATGGATTTACATAAAACTTTGTTTTACCATGTGTAGATGTCGCTACAGGATTCAATTCACACATCGTATTTCGAAGACGATAAACAAAGATGTCGTCACAAGGTGGAATGATAAATGTTTCTATCATATTACTGGGAAGTTGTAGAGTTGTTCCGTACACCAGTTCAGCACAAGATGCTTTGATGTCTTCTTTGACAGCAGTGCGGATTCCCAAAAGAACTATAGGTAGAATTTCTGTCCATTGAGCGCTTTCATGGGCTTTTATTGATGATTTTAAATGACGATGGAATCTCTCCACAATGCCATTTGCGATCGGATGGTATGCTGTCGTGCGGATTCGATTAGTGCTGGACATTTCTGAAAACTCGCGATATAAAGATGACCACATCTGCGAGCCTTGATCTGTAGTTATTATTGAAAGGCATCCGAATCGAGATATCCAAGTATAAAAAAGTGCCCGACAAATGGATTTGGTTTGCATATTTGCAATTGGAATAGTTTCTGGCCATCTTGAGAATCTGTCGATCATTGTTAACAAATATATACAACCATCGGATGGAGGTAAAGGACCAATAATGTCGATATGTATTTGTTGAAAACGAGAATCAGGCAAGCTAAATGTTCCTAATGGAGCTTTAGTATGGCGCTGAAATTTTGACCGTTGACAGGGCTCACAGAACCTCACCCATTCTTTTATATCTCGCTTCATAAATGGCCAAACGTATCTTAAGCTGATTAATTTTGTCGTTTCTGCTATTCCTGGATGTGAAATGTTGTGCAGCTGCTCAAAAATTAGTTTGCGAAAAGATTCTGGAACAAATGGTCGTGATGAACCAGTTGAAAGTGAGGAACTTTTGTCATGTAAAAACCTTTGAGTTTCAGAATTATTTTGCGAGTTCACTAAAATTCAGAATAGGGATTTAGTTATTGAATCCAATTCTTTACGTGAAAGTGAGTCTACCACAATATTTTTGGATCCTTGCACATGTCTGATGTCAGTGGAGTATTAGGATATTAAATCAATATGACGTAATTGTCTCGGGGAACATTTATCTGGATTTTGTTTGAAGGCATAAATTAATTGCTTTTGATCAATATAAATTTTGAATTCCCTACCTTCTAACATATATTTAATTTTTTAATTGCCGAATAAATAGAGAAAAGTTCTCTGTCATAAGTCGACCCTTTTCTTTGACTTTTGTTAAGTTTCATTGAGAAAAAGGCTATTGGTTCCCATTTCCTGTCTGATGATGTGATAAGGTGCTACCTACAGCAACATTTGAGGCGTCCACCCACAGGCTTAATTGAGTCCCAGGAATGGGATGTTTTAAAAGAGCGGCTTCAGCAATCGCGGATTTCGCAGCTATAAAAGCTTGTTGCGCGTTTTCATTCCAATTGAGCTGTTTGGAATGAAAAGATTTTGGAAGATTTTTTCCGAACATTGGAATGAGTTTTTTCTTATTAGTACACCCCTCTAATAATTGTATTATTGGAGCAAGTATATTTGCTGCTTTTGGAATAAAACGTCGAAAAAAATTAAACATTCCTAAAAACCTACGCAATTGCGTCAAAGTATTTGGTTGGGGAAAATCTAAAATATATTTTACCTTATCAGAATGGGTTTTATTCCATTTTCGAAAAGTTTAAAGCCTAAAAAATTTAGAGAATTTTTACCAAAAGTACATTTTTCAACATTAATACAAAGACCATATTCTTGTAATTTTGAAAACAAAATTTTGATATGTTCCAAATGTTTATTATGATCTTTTGAAGCAGTTAAATTGTCGTCTACAAAGGCATAAACACCAGGTAAATCCCTAGTTACATCATCTATGAATCTTTGGAATATAGATGATGCATCGCATAATCCAAATTACATGCGGGTACTTTCAAATAACAAAAACGGTGTACAGATCGCTGTTTTAGGATTATCATCAGGATTTATAGGTATTTGATGGTAAGCTTTTATTAAATTAATATGGCTAAATACTTTTGTCCCATGCAATTCGGATGTGAAGTCGGATATACATGGGATAGGATATTTTTCTTTTACAGTCTGAGCATTTAAAGCACGATAGTCTCCACTCCAACGTTCCCTTTTTGGGTAACATATGAAGTGGGGAAAAATAATTACTTCTTGAGGGTCTTAAATGACCCAATCGGATCATATTTTGAAACTCCGGTTTCCCGCGGATTCGCTACGACTGGAGGACCCATTGTTGTTATAAAATGAAGAGTATTATGTTTAATTATTTGATTAGGGTCGGGTAATCTAGTAATTGGGTTAAATTCGGATAAAAGTGTATTGTACACAGAATCCCCTGAAATTGTTTTAACAGAATGCACTGATGGTTCTTTTACATGACCCGTTGAATGACATTTTGTTTTTAAATCTCTTACACATTTGTTGTGCAGATCGGGTACTAATTCATAAAAATATAAAAAATCTGCACCTAAAATAGGCGTACTGATATTAGCTATGATAAATGTCCAAGAATATACTCTTCTTAATTTAAAATCTAAGGAAAGGGGTTTTTTGTCCGTAAACATTAATTGGAGATGAATTAGCTGCAAAAAAAAAAAACTGTATTAATTGTTATTTTTTGCGTTGGGAACAAATAATTTGCCCCTCTGCTGAAAAATTATCTGTTCATGCATGCTTGGCATGCTTTTTTAATTTGTCTAAGGAGTTTTGAGTCACTCTGTTCATATAAGTCTTTCAAACAAGGTAAGGGAAGGGGAAATTCAAAGAATCACGATCGAAGAAACTGAGAAGATATTTTTCAGACGTCGTGTCATGGGAATCATTACACTAGATAGTTTTCCAATGAGAAGTCTACTTAAAATGGCGTCAAGGTACGAGAATTTCAGCTTTAATCGTAAAATGCTTATATGACTATTACTAAAATCGTAGAATTTATCCAAATTCAATAAAATAATCTATTTAAAATATATAAATCATGAAATAATTCCGTATCGTCAAACCATTTCAATGAAAAAAATACATATTTTGTTTTCCATGGCACATTTTAAAAAAATCAAAAGCATATTGAAAAAAATCTCGAACGTTAGGCGGTGATATCTGATGATGAAACTACTAATTGATCTTTTGTAATATTCAAGTCTGCTATTGTAATTCTCTATTTCTAATGCACTTTTTTACGGCATTGAAAGGTCAGGAATTCCTGCAATCTGATTAAAGCTTTGATCATCGATGACGTTCAAAAATCTCATTATGTACTTAGCGACTGTAGATTATGAGCTAAGAGAATCTCTTTTGAATGCATAGAGATTGAAATCGATAGCTAACATTATCTTGTAGATTGGCAGTTTATTATTTTTCTTTTCAAAATAAAAAAACCTTCATTGAAAGGTAGAATAAGACCGTCGTTACCTTTACAGCTCAGAGAAGAGCAGTGCTCATCTATTCAAGAATCGTTGGAAGAGATCCAAGACTTTCATAATGAATAGGTGGATTTTGATTCCAGGGTCCCTATTATTGGAAACCAGATCGTGAGTTTCTAATCTATGTAGATGCAGAGGAAAGGGTTCAAAACGTTCTGAGCGTGCGTTTCGCCGCTTCTTCCACATAAAAGTACTGAATTTTAGAATAAACGGATGAATTTTACATCATTATGAATTTTTTTTGTACTGATGACATTCACTGGATGTAAACTATTATATTCTACAAGCATATTATAAGTTAAATCATAGAGTTACTTCATTCGGATAAGAAGCATAAAATTATAATTTTTTTTTTCTAAAATCGTTTTTTTTTTTACACCACAGCAAAGTAAAGTATTGTTTTATGAATGGAATTCTTGCCATACGTCCACACAAAATATATTCATGCAGCTATAAAAATAAAATGGAAATTTGGATAAATTTTGATAAATAAAGATGGATAAATTTTGGATAAATAATGAATAAATTATGGTTAAATAAAGATGGATAAATTTTGGATAAATGATGAATAAATTATGAATAAATAAAGATGGATGAATTTTGAATATTTAATTTAACCACCACGGTCTTAATTAAGTTTTGTTTGAAGTTTAAATATTTGTCAATAAGGTAATAAAAATATTTGTTGATTTCGTTTTTGCCTTTACTAATCTGATTTTGTTATTAGCTTAATTTATATTTTATCTATTTATACTTATAATAAAGCTCAATGTGTGTGTGTGTGTGTGTGTTGGCGCTCTACAGGCCAGACCATTCAACCTACAGCTACCAAATTTGGCACGTGTATACCTTGGAGGCCGGGAATGTGCACCTGGGGGTTATTTTTTCCAATTTTTAATTAGCATTTTATTTATTTAAAAATTAAGCGAAATTTTGGCGTGTTTCTTCTATAACTTCCGAAAATATTACCGCACAAAAAGGATTTTTACATCAAGTTAAATATCAAAAATTTATCTTTGAAATGATACCAATATTTTAACCTTAAAATTAAATTTCTGTTTTTAATAAATATTTTAACTATATTTTTCAACAATTTTTTTCGTTCAAAATAAAAATAAAATTTAAGCTGCACGAGCACGTTTCGCATTCATGGGGAAAAATTAGCTTTTTTCAAAGTGTTGCCATCACATTGATTAAAGCTCCAATTAAAAATAAATTAAATCTTTTTGGAAATGAAATCTGCAAAAATATAATTTTCGGCACGTGTCTGTAGGAAATGAAACAAATATGAAATATTATCTTTTCTAAAAAATAAATTCAAGAAAAATTATTTTATGATCTTTTACACTCTCTATACAGGGTGTTTATTTAGTCCCGGACCCGGACCATGTTTAATAAGGAAGATATAAACAAACTTAGGGCATTTATTGATGGAATAACTCATATATTTTCCTTTTCAGGTTTGAATATTTTTACTTTTTTAAATATCGTCTGCGCGTGTGGTTAATTTCAGATAATTTCATTTTCCAGTCTAAATATCTGTACTTTTCTAAATATCGTCTGCTTATTAATTGAATTTTTCTCTATTTTGTTTTTGGCAACTATTGATATGTTACGTTTACTTTTGATGTGTTTGTTCTATGTAGTACTTTTGTATGTGATGTTTTATTCGAGCGGATATTAAGGAGAAGGCATACACCACAAGAGAAAGCACAGATTTTATGGTGGTCATAGAGTTAATTTCCAATCACTTAAACTGACTGATTTATGAAAATTTGAATATCACTATTCAATAAAATAAGGATAATTTTAGATTTTCCATCAATCGTTTTAAAGAAAATACACCAATCAGCGCGCAGGTTTCTCAAGATTAATTGGCCTAAGATTATGAAAATGTTGAGTTTTTCTAAATTTTTAACATTTAAAACTTCATAAATAAGTCTTAATTGATCGTGGAAAATAGAAACATTCATTCATTGATTTAAAATTTGGTGTGTCCAGAATATTTCTCAGAATATGATACCTTACTGCATTAAATTTAGACCTCATAATTTTTGAAATATATTTATAGGCCGGAACAGAATGTTATTATTGATTTCATTTCAATCCTTTTGAAAGCAAAACTAAAAACTGAATTTTATGCTGAATCTCAGAAATTTTTGTTGAATTATTGTTTGAGATATTACATAAATGATGAAAAATATTTTGTAGTTAACATAAGACTTAAATACCGAGCGATTCTGTTTGCAATACTCACATTCAATAATAATAATAATTAATAAATAACAATAATGATGATAAATAAAATAAAACGCTTGGTTTTATTAAAAAATATCTTAATTGCAATTTCATCATTTACATTTTAAATTAAAGTTGAAGTTTTGCCGGAAATGTCAACAAATTAGCAAAATATATATAGTAAATTGAACGAAACGATCTAAACAGTATAAGTTTGGTATGGCTATCAAAATTTGAAGATTAAAAATGTTTAGTTTGAGAATCCTTTAAGAGACCAGTTACTTAAATATTTAATTGAAAATTGTAGCGAGCGGTAATACTGGCGAACCGGCTGGTCGCCAAAGGCGGCTAGTTATAAATAAGAATGAATCAAAATGAACATGAAAATATAAGTGATTTTAAATCTGCATTTATACCAATTAGATGTCTAAGACATAAAAGCAATTAATTTTTCGTGTGGATGAATTTTATAACATCGCTGGCTATAAGTTAGACGATTACATTAAAAATTCGATTTTTTTTTGTCGGAAATGTGTATTTTTTATTTTACATTCTAAATTTTTGAATAATTTTCTTCATAAAAATTTGATTTTTGTTTCTTTTTTTAAAAAGCTCTATTAATTGTTTTTACACTTGCGTTATTTCTGCTTTAATGTTAATTTCGTATTTAAATGATTTTCCTCAAATTCTAATAATTGTAATAAATTATTCGTTAAAAAAATCTCATAAATTATTGCATCATATTATTTATTCAATTTTGGCATTAAAATTTCACAATATGTTTTACACTTCCACTACACATTAGGCAATTTATTCATTTTGAAAGATTTTACAGTTCTTTTAATGTTTCACAGTGCGAAAAATTTAAAAATGTCATGTGTTTTTTTAAACCGAATCTCAATATTTAAGAACAGGATAAAAATACAGTTTTTTTCTTAGTGCTAAGTATATATTTTTAAAGTTATCTGAAAGATAGTGAACAAATCATTTGATAAACTTCTAAAACAGAAAGTTTTTATGTTATAACTCCTCTTATTATATTGTATTTTTTTATGATTTAAAAAAATATCGCTTTTAACTGGCATATTTTAGCTTTATAAATTTTTAAATCCGTTTCCTGCAAAATTATAAGAATTTAATAATACTTTTAAAAAATTCATTCTGAATATTATTATTTATATTAAATATTTGCTTTTTATCCCATAAGCTGGATTCTTGTAAATACTGAAGATTTTAACAGCTGCAAGTTACCAATTCAGCAATGTTTAGGAAAAATTAAATTTTCACTCAATTTTCGGACGTATTATTTTTTAGTTTCATTCATTAATTAAACTGCGTTTTTTAAATTCTCGATTTTAAAAATTTAAAAAATGAAAATAAATACAAAAATAATATAATGCAAAGTACACATACTAGAGCATAACCATATATATAAAATGCACACAAAACGTGTTAATGTATTTATGTTCTAGCAGGCGAAATCTCAAGTAAGTTACGCAGAGTGGGTCCGTTCAGAAGTGGAGCTAAATACAAACTTCACTTTCACTGTTTTGTAACTAATTTCGTTTAACAAAGTCATAATTTATTACATTTTGTTAATTATTACATCGCACAAACTGTATTAATTCAAACTGTAATATGTAAAGTATATATAAAATGAAAAATTTATGAATGAAAAGAAGAATAGATTTTATTTTGTTTCAGATGACTTCTATTTCATCACTACTGTTATTTTTTTTTCTTCAAATATTCTGACTCATTTTAAAGCGTCTCATAATAGACATACTTCCAAACTTATGTAAATATTATATTTTCAAAATTAAACAGTTATGAAATAAAGCAGTATACTGGGATTATTTACTAAATATTCTAATAGGTATTTTTTATAAATTCCAGTGAAACATTTGAAAAAATAAAATCGGTAGCCAAAATTCTTTGTTAAATAATATTAAAATGAAAACGGATTCCTTGGTTTTTAATAGTAGAAGAAACGCATGTGATTGAAATAATGAAAAAGATTTAAATTTCATAGCAGCAATGAGAATTGCAAATTATGAATAAAACCTTCATTATTTGTGGTGTTTATTAACTCAAGATCTCATGCAATATTTAATAGCAACGTGCAATATAGTTTTATCGATGTTTGAATAGTGGTGGTGAATTCAACATTCAGATTCTTTTATACAGATAAAGGAATTTTCCTTAGTTAAAAGTTTCTCAGAATTGCTTGTTTGATTAACTACAAGAAACAATTTATACACATCTATTCATGCTATGCTCCTTCACTTCAATTATTTTCTTGAACTGCATTTTCGAAATAATTTTTGAATCTGAAAAGCTTTCAAGATTCCATCATCTTGAATAATTTCTCATGGAAGTAAATAAATCTGACTATTCTTAACATTCTGGATATTTTTCATTAGTGACAAATTAAAAAAAATATGAAATTGTAAATAAAGAATATTTTTGCATAATGAATGGCTGAAGAGAATTTTCAGACGCATTTTAGATATAAATAAAATCGTGATTAATTCAAAATGGGCCTAGATAAAATATTAGAGAGCCCCCCTGATTTCATCCTTTCTACACATTACATTAATGCCTTGCCATGTAGCAGATCCAGAAGCGTTTATCCAATAATATTCTTAAATGTTTAAATTTTACTATTTTTGAGATTTTAAGGGATCCGTTATTGTATTTGGACTTTTTAGAGATCTTTGGTTTCATGGAGGTGGCTGCGCTATATCACCTGGGATTAGAAACAACAACAACAGATGCTTTTATTCAGGAAAAGGTCTTTTTAACTGACTATTATATTTTCTACAAAAAATCCTTTTGGGCAATAAAAAGATTTAGTAATTTTGTTCGAAATTTACCAGGTTTATTTTTGTACCAGGTATTTGTACCAGGTTTATTTATCTGACATATATTTTTCAAGTACTAATAATGCAATAAATCAAACAGTTTTTTTTTATCGCAGCATCTTTCGCTAATTTTCGTCTCATCCTCAGAGTGCTAACTCATCACTTCATTTAGCCTCCATACTTTGCATGAGTTTAGCAGCCCAAAAATTCTGATTTTTCTGTTGTCATTTCAATAGTGACAAGAAGTTTAATATGCATCATGTTTTCTATTGTCAATCTTCGAAATATTTTTCACATTATGTTTTTTTGTCCATAACAGGGAAAGTACAGTATAGTGTTATTTTTCTTTTTCTCAATAACCTTGAATGGATTTACCCACTGATTAGAATAAATTAATATGTTGTGAAAATTAAGTGGAGCATCATCCAGTAAATTAAATTAGAGTTCTCTGATTTATTATGCTCATATACTCAAAGATGTGGAATTGGATTAGATGGATTAGAATATTTCCGTGTAGCTAATTGTCCAAAGGAAAAAAAATAACTTTATCATAACATTAACAGCGGCAAAACCGAGTAAAATGAAACTGACTAGAATTAAACTGCAAAAATAAATAGCATTATTACAAATTGGGTTTAAAATAGATTTTGAAAATGTTATCAAATTTAAAGAATTATTGTATGGCAATTCAACTGTTAAAACTAAAAAAGAATTATTTTCTCTTTCAGAGGTTACATAAATAATGTTTGTACGATAATTATTTTAGAAATAATTTGCAAATATATTAACAGAAACAGGCAAGTTGGCTCAACTTTTGCTATTTATTTAACTATGATAAGTCATCATAAAAAATAAAAATTGGGCGACACAATGAACATTGAAAATTCTGAAATATTCTAAATTGTTAGTTAGTAACAAACAGATAAGTTTAATTTTGCATTTGTTTATTCAAAAAGTGAGTCAATAAAATATTCATATTAATAATTCACTGTCTTACTATTTTGTTTCAAACAGTTACATAAGGAAAATCATTATTAAAAATTATATTTAGAAATAATTTTTAAAAAATATTAAAATTAAAGAAATATAGTATGGAAATAAAATTGATATGATTGAAAACCTGCATTTTGATTTTTAAAATGGTACTAATGGTGCCCATAGTAAGTTTTTTAATTACCAAAGAGAAAATTTTGTGTCCTAATTAAATTTTTATGAAGTAAAAATGGAAGTAAAATTTTGAAATCCCTTCTTATACAGCATTTATACCCAAATTGGTGAATTGATGCATGCCAACTTCGGCAAATATATTTCCAGCTGTCAGTATAGTAGAGGGTTCAGGACTATCTTTAGATTAAACATAACGCATTTTACAGATAGTATGGCAGCCTACAAAAATTATTATCTTAAAGGACATATTAGAAAAATTCGTGGTTTGCTGTTCAAGTAACTATTATGCAACGCTTTGAAGAATTTATCAAAACAAGAACACAGTTGAAGAATACCATTTAACAAGATACCATTCAACATTACGTCTAGTTCCATGATTTTGATGGTCATTAGTTTGATCATCACAAATAAAAGCATAGTGGATTTTCAAAATTAAAATTAGTTTTAAACAAAGCGAATTTTGAAAACTATGAGTCGCATATAATTATGTGTCCTTTTAAATTTATTTTACCGTATGGTAACTTGTTATTTGCCTAAATCAATCTGAATTTTAAAATCTACTAAATCAATCTAACTTAGAAATAAAAAAAATATTTAGCCAGCTTTTTACTGTTCAATGCAATCGTAATCGATGTCGATGTTCGGAAAATAGAGGGTGGAACTGACTAAGATGCATAATTTTTTTCATGATTGATGATGACGAATGAGTCAAAATGAATATGAATCAAATTTTAGAAAAAATAATGTAAACTAACTCTGCTATCTTTAGAATTATGTCAATGTAACAAAATTTAAAACACTGATCATAGAATAGAACTGATGGAAGAAATGTAAAATAGAAAATAAACTTTAGATAAAAAATTTTGTTTCTTCTTTAACATTATAGAAATTAATAAGCATTAATACGAATTTAAGCGTTCAAAAATATCTTTTCTTCCAAATTTTAACTTGGCGTAGTTTTGAGTAATGAATGGTTTTTCAAATGACAAAACGGTATTCCCTTCCCTTTCTTTTATTTTTATTATCTACTTCTTGTAATCGATATGCGTTGTTTGTCACGGAAGCGTGGTAGCATTGAAATCTATAAATCTTGTATTCTAATTAAAATAGAGGTATACTGTGATTTTTAGAAGATTCTTTAGCATTACTAAACCGATTAATTACCATTATACTTATCTCAATTAATTATTACTTAGTGAATGAAATTGATAAATATTTATAGCTTCTGTCAATACAGCGGTACTGTAGTTAACAAGATTAATGCTTCGAAATTATTCGCTATTATAATTAAACCATTAAATTATTACTTGATGAGTATGAAGTTAACAAACACGTAATGATTTCTGTATATGTTTTTATATCACATTAGCAAGTTGTACATTGATATAATGAATTATACTCGCAAAATTTAAGCCAATTAACTAATTTTTAAATGAGCTCTAATAAAAATGTTAAAGATTCCATTCATTTAATCATAAAGCTGTAAAGCATCGGATGTCCAAAATTCAAAAACGAAAGCAAATTTTTCTTTGTATTTGCAAAAAGTAAATAAAAAATAAGAAGGAGGATGTTACCTCCTGCTTATATTTAAAAAAAAAACAGAGAAAGGAGGATGATATTGTCAAAGAGAAAGAGTTTATTGCCCTGTAAATTCTTGATTTTTACTTTTATAATACTGAAACACGATACAGCAAATTTTTTCTTTTTAAAATATATAAAGAAAAATAAATAAACTATAAAAAATAACGTTGTTAAAGCAGATGCATTATTTTTTTAATAAACAAGATTATTTTCTAAAATGCGTCAATTTAACTTTAATTAAAAAATTCTTCAAAAAATTTAAACTAATGAATCTTTTTCATAGACATTCAATAAAGGATTAAAAAGAAAAGATTTACTGAATTTTATCAAAATAATAATTTATATGTCGACAAAAAAAGTTTGAATTATCAAATTCCCAGGTTGGTTATAAATTTTTAAAAAACACAAAGGAAACAGAATAGCATTTTGCTATTACCGTTTTGTTCTATTTTTGAGGCTCTATCAAAGAAAATAAATTTTTTTACACACTCTTAAATTATTTGCAAAAACAACAAAAACATTAAAACTTTCGCGAATCACCTGAAAAATTTTCTGTAAGCTTCTCCAAATAAATTAAATAAGAAATAAATATTGAATGCAAATTATAGTAAGATGGAGCAATCAGGCCATCTGTTAATATTATATAGTTGACTCGGTATTATATCATAAAGTTCTTTCATTTGTTATCTCAGCCGATATAAGAGAAAAAATTTACATTAAATTCAAGATCTCCGAAAATTCCTGAAATCCCAAGACTTTAGTTTAACAATCTCTGATTCAGATTATAAATTGATAGAATCTTGAAGTCACTTGTGTACAGTTGCTTTGGAATCAATGAAATGATCTTGATTCCACTTTCTCCAAATTAGTGTGGGGTTCAGATGAAATGGTACAAGATAGTCTTCCGTGAATGAAATAACATGTATTATACTTATGAGAGTTCTGGTTATTATTTATAAGCAGGGAGAAATATTTTAATTGTTGTATATTTTTAGGTGTTACGAAATTGGCATAGTGATCTCTAGATCATAAATGTAACTGAAGAATAATTGCAATCATTCATCCAAATTCAAATAATTGCATCCATGCATTTTAATGCGGAAGAACAAAATCTTATATCAAATATTTCTTGCTTTAACAAATGAAGAACACAACTATTTTCTACACTGAGCCTATAAATAGTAGGTTCTCTGTATTTTGACAAGTTCCAAATTTCAATTATGAACGACAATGTCTATACACAATAAAATCAGTCAACAACAATCTGTCAACAGACTTTCAGCTCAGACGCAAATAGTACTGTCAGGAAATCGAATATGTATTAAACCAGATGTGATTCTGGTCTTTTTTTTTTTGTAATTTTATGGTTTCAGCTCTATTTTCATCAGATAGGAAATCATAAAATTACGAATGACAGAAAACTGGAAGAAAAAGCGGACCAAGAGAATGAATTTAAGTTTGGATGTAAGCGCACAAATGGCAAAGTGTCAAATCTGAGCTGCAGAAATTTTTGTTGAGCCATTGGTAAATAAATTCGAGAAGAGGAAAAGAGGCTTTTTGTTTTCTAATCTGTCACGAAGCGAATTTTGATGTCTTTGTGGACAATGCATTCCCAGGCTTCCATATCTCCTAGCTGTTAATTCGTTCTTCGTTTTTGTTATTTCTATCATTATTATTAGTTTATTCTTCGTTGTTTATCGAAATTTCAATGAAAAAAATGAGTACGATGAAAAAAAAAATCTTTAAAATAAATCATTATTCTTCAGCCCTAATAGACGATCCACCATAGACAATGTTAAATATTAAAGACATCACACCATAAATCAATGACAATGATCGTTGATTTATGATTCATATTCATATGATGTCATTATTCAATTTCATTGATTTGTGTTATCACGGCAAAATCAACAAATGAATGAAATCACAGATTTAATACAAAGCTATTGGACAACATCTTGTGCTACAAGTCCCCCCCCCCCGCCTTTTTGTAAAGGGGAATATTACTACGTGCTAAAATAAGTCGAATGTCAGAAAAAAAGAAATGCTTTAAGTGTGCAAATGTTTTTCTCGTCCCTCAGTTTCATTATTGCAATTAGAATAACATTATCTAATTGCAATAGTTTTTTCGTTTCATTTTAATCTAATATTTAGATTTAAAATTCATTTTTTTCCTACTTTAAAGTGAGCATGTCATTGTCTATTTAAAAATAAAAACAATGTTTATGAAGAATCTATTGTGTTTCACGGAAGTATAAATGCATACGACAAAGGCTAGTTGGAAAAAAATTAAGAATAATGGTTTTTGCTTCTATGAAAATATTTTAATAATTCTTTTGCATGACTTTGGGCAGTCACGGAATAGGTATGCCACTGTCCACAATGCAAGACCATGGGCGAAAAAACATGCAAGGAAATCACCTGCTGTTATTAACCATTAAATGCGAGGGTCGGTGCAGTTAAAATGAACTTTGGAACGCACGATTTGTTTCAAGACTCACGTTCAGATTCGGGTAAGGTGGCCTGACAACAGCACTTGACAGTTTGAACACGTGGTCCCAACATTTGCATGTGCAACATCACTTTCTATTTTATTTTGTTCTTCTACTTCGCTCACGCCATTACATCAGAATGTTTAGGCTTAGGAGAGCCGGTTTCGCAACAACTTTTTTGAGGTACTTCCAGCTCGAGTTTGTTTGGTTTATTCAATTCCACACTGCGACTGTGAAGAAGGCTTAACGTTCGAAGCTCTCTGCTTCTCTAGAGTCATCTTGTTTTCTCTCAGCTTTTTTTTCTCGTCAGTGCTTTGTTTCAGCGGTGTTCCAGGGAGTAATTATTCTCGGACGTGACTCTCCTCTGAAGAATTTGGCTTTCACAAACAGCTAAGGGGAATTTTGAATTTTAGAGATCTTGAGGGGGAGGGGGATTAATGACTTTAAAATCTTTGTTGCATCTTCAATTGAAAATAATAGGGAAAATTGTCATTAAAATGCTCTAAAATATTTAAAACAAGTGGTAAACGTAATAGAAATCGTTTTTACTTCATATCTTAGCAAGCACATTTTTGTTTTAATCCCTTAAGATCAAATTTTTGATTTTTTTTGTTAAATTGAATAAAAATTTAAAAAATCAAGCAAGAAAATTCAAACAAGTGGCTTAAAAATGTTTCTATTTTCAGGGCTATTGTTTTATCAAGATTTCTCCACTGCGCCTTATGTAGAACAGATACTGTTATGGAATATTTAATTTTAGATTGATTAGGTAAAAATAATTTTATGTCTATTAGATAAAAAATATAGGGTGTTTCAAAAAAGTGTAAGAAGCTTTCAGTTTTCTAAATATTTCAATTAGAAATTTATTTTAATTTCAAAATTTCATAAAATAAATTGGGAGGTTGACAGAAAATTCTATGGAAGTTGATAGAAAAAGAGAACAGTTAAAGAAAAGAAAGTTGATAGCAAAATATCATGCAAAAATCGATAGTTAACTTATTTTTCAAGTAACCTTCTGTTAGAGTACAGAACTCATTACTCCACAACTGACAATACAGAGAACATTTCAACGTAATAACTGGTATCTTTGTAGTGTTCTCGGAATCCATGGACAGAAACAATAGTTATATGGACAACTGCACAATCGACATCTAAAATTTTACAATTATGTCCAATTTAAGGTAAAATCTAATCCTTTTCTTCAAAACTATTACACTATTAATTAAAACAGTAAAAATTCATTCTTCGTACGAAAGGTTCATCATCAAGGTCAATTGATACAAAAGTATGGTGTGACTTTTTGAGAAACTCTTTAGTTGGTTCCATTTTGTACAATGATATGCTGCTGAATAATTACCGATATCATCAGTTATTTTTATTGGTATTATGTCTGAATTAAAGGATGGATTGACAGTACCCGCTCTGTAGATTTTAGGCGACGAATTCAAAAAAAGCTTATCTTTAAGTCCCAAATGATGAAATCGATCATACATGTGCAAATATAGAAGAATCTAACTTTGTATATGTGCCGAAAGTGCTCATTTTGAACAGGCTTTTAAATGCTTTAAATGATGCATTACCTGACCATTCATTATTTTTTTAAAAATCTAAGAAATTTATTATTTTTTTGATTCTTTCATTAAGTTCCATTCGCTATGTACATACTAGCCCTAAAAATTGCAACGAATGTCTAATTGAAATACCGATCGTAAGTATGGAAAAATGGTCCAAGTCAATAAATTTACCTTCTAATTTTTCAAATTTCATAGATGGAAGCAGGAAACTTTATGTCCTTCTAGATGGAATAAGAAAAACATTTTATTCACTGACAATTTTTCGCTATAGGGGCCGTATAAAATTTAAATTTTTTTAAGCTTTTTAATATACCTTTCTATAGAGGACAAAGTATCTTTAGGTATCTTATTTGATGAAACATTGCAGCAGAAATTATATGCATAATCGCAACAATCATGGAAATAAGCGCTTGGTTCATTTTTTTTTTGGAATCCCTATAAATAGGTATCATAAAAATACACAGAATTTAATCAATATAAAGATCGGTACGATGCACGAACCTGTAAAATACTACGCATTTTCTTAAATCATGGAATTAAACTGGACACAGCTATCCTTATGTCCTTTATCATATAGAATTTAGCGCGATATTTTTACTTTATAACTGGAACTAACAACACTGCATAATTATGTAGCAAATGAAATCAAAATTCTTTTAGCTTTAGTACTTATGAAATTACTGGTAGCTTTTGGTGATCAGCTGGTTAGCTGGGTATATTGGTTATCTTTAAAGTCTGTTATATCGTTTAGATACAGCTTCATATTCATGACAGAGTGAAATTGCTAGATATTAAAGATGCACTACTTTAAATATCTTGCTATATTCCACTCATTCTGTGCATGAAACTATCCAATGGATACTTCCTTGACAGCATAGCATTATTAAAAATGTAAATATGCAATTCATATAATTTATAAATTAAACGGTACGGTAAGTTCATTTATTAACTACATCTCATAAACTACACAGATATTATATAGACTCCTTTTTTAACTTTCAATACTAGAAGAAATTGCTGATGAAACAATGAAAGTGATTTAAGTTTCCGGGCAGTAAAGTAATCTATTATTGGAAAATAGACAAAAAATTGCCAAAATTCGGGAAAAATTTGCACGGTTATTAAATAGATATAATTAAAAATGTAAGTACCAAAATTTTGAAATGATGTAAAAGCTATTTTTGTGCGATAATATATTTGAAAAATATCGCGGAAATGTCAAAATTTAGCTTAATTTCTCATTAATTAAAATTCTAATTTAAATTTTTAAAAAAATCACTCCGTAGTGCGCGTGGAGCACAAGTGTATATATGCCAAAATTAACAGCTGTAGATCAAATGGTCTGGCCTGTAGAGCACCAGAACACTAGCACACACACAAATACACACACGTTTATCTTTATTATTAGTAAAGATAGAGATACTATTTTATCTTGCAGAATTCTTGAGGGACTATCGAAGCGTCTTAGAGCGCCGTTTGTAGAACGCGAACACATACACACGCACAGACCATTCTATTAAATGCATGTCTATATTCTTCCAAAATTTGAATAAATCATCCTTTGTCTGCAAAAACAAGAGATTTAACTACGCTTCAAATACTACATTAGATCGAACATTAAAAATTTTAGAGAGAAAAAAAACACTTAACTATTTATTTGGTTAAAGATTCCAACTTATGCATCTCATCAGAAATAAAAAAGAAGAAAAAATGAAAAAGAAATAAAACGACAAAACAGAAATATATCAAAATGTATGTGGTTCTTGAAAATACAAGTTGTTTCTGCAATTAACGATAAATTCTAGCCCATCAAATAATGTTTGTATTTAAATGCTGAGGATTTTTGGAGACATTTAACATCAACAGGATTAGAGGCATTAAGCATGAATATAAGAAAAAATATGTAGATGGAGTTGAGTATTTCATGATTACGTGGTAAAGTCTATGTGTGAAGTGCAAACAGAATTTCGTAAAAAATCCTATTAAATATAAGCAAATAATTAACAAATTCAAGCAGAATTGACAATTAAAAAAAATTTCTTCTTACGTGTTTTTAGAAAATTGTTATTGCAAATAATAGTAAAAATAATTTTAAAATTTCCTATAGCATAGATTTTAACTTACAAGAGTTTTTTGTTTAATTTCACTTCATTTTTTCTAGTATTTTAAAGTCATTGCTATATTTTGTGTTTTATTTTGTACGACAAATCTATCAACTTTGATACAGAATTAGCAACAATGAAATGCTTTCCATACAAAATTGCATACAAACACTCGGCAATTTCGAAATTTTTATCTCATTTTCAATTGAGAAAATGAGTAATTGTAACTGTCAGAAACAATAAAAAAAAAGTCATTAAAGTTTCATCGGCAAAATTTCATAAATTAATTTCTATTGATCGAGCGGAATATGTTGATAGAAGCTATGTTGAAAATGAAAACTTACAATTGCGATATCTCATTAATTAGATTATATAGAACGATGAAGAAAACTAATATGGGGAACGAAATCCCTAATATATGATTAAAAACTAGAAAATCAGTCATTAAAAGAGAAGTAAGGATAACTTATGTTAAATGAATAAAATACTACTATTTATTAAACATTATAAAAATGTAGCAATATGAATAGAACAAAAGGAAAAGGCTTTAGAATCTATCTGACGCTAATATGCCTAAGAAGTTGAATTATCTAGCCTGCATTTCGATTAATATTATGACCTAGCTGTCTTTGGCAACCATTTCGTTTACTGGTATTATTGATTGTGCTCAAATTCAGTTAAATCTCTTATGCGGAACTTGATATCCATGATGCCGTCGATAAAGTATAAGCATCAAAATTATGATAGATATTGAAACCGCGCTACTTAATAATCTTACACCTATTCTGTTTATGGTGTATAGGAACTTTCCTAATGGAGTTGATTCCCATGACGTCGCATTGACATTAAAAATCTGAGTAATCTATCTGCAATCACGTTGCTTGTAACGGCACTTGTCTTTTCGAAGTATATCAGTATTACTTTTTTATTCCTTGTGTAGTGTTTAAATAATAAACAGAATCTTTCTTCTTCATCTTTCAATAAAGAAAAAAAATCTCGCCGATTAAATATTTTACTTAGACAATAAAATTAGTTTGAATGCTATTGCAAGAATTATATTACATTACATCACTTCGATCCCCCTTCCGGTTTAGATGGGGGGAGATGAAAACTATTGCAACAATGAAATCTATTCCTGAATATTACACACAAAAAAAAGCATGAATTTTTAGAAAACATTTTTAAAAATGTTTCATAAATTTTAAAATTTAAGAAAAATTTTGAATGAAACACCAACATTAAAATTAATATAATTAAAACGTCAATGTTAAAAAAAGTTTTATGAAAAATATTTTCGGAGGTTACAACGGGAAAATTTCAAAATCCTGCGAATTTTTTAGTTAATTAAAATGCTGACTAAAATTTAAAATAATTGATCCGAGATTCAAATCCTCTCTATCCTGTGTTTATGCTTGTCAAATATAGTAACTCTAGATAATAAAAATCGAGCCCAGCAGATAAACAGGCACACACACACAAGCATACAAACATTCAATAAGATTCCACTTTTTTATAGCAGAATAATGAGTATCTTGATTAATTTAATAATCCAGTACCGTCAATTTTCAATCTACAAAAGAAACCATTGATTTTTTGAAGTAAAAATCTTTACTCAGTGATAAGAAAGTGAATCTAAAATCTTTGTATATTATCTAGGATATTTAGTCATTTTAAATTCAGACGATTCGAGTGGTTGAAATTCGTGGCGGAAATCGAGTTTAGCGTGTTCCTTCACCCCGTGAAAGATGCCAACAATATCAAGTCGCCAAATTCAAAAATCACATGGCTGACAATAAGCTATTGTTAACTAGTCCACTAACCATTTTTACAACTATTGTTAACTAACCACTTTTTAAAATATTGTTAACTAGTCCACTAACCATTTTTACAACTATTGTTAACTAACCACTTTTTAAAATATTGTTAACTAGTCCACCATCTCGACGGCAACTTGGCATTGTTGGCATCCTTGATGAATTCAAAAGGCACCCTAAATTAGATTTCATCCATGTTATAAATAGCCTTATTCTATTACAAACGATGCTACTATAATCGAAGTGCACAAATTATAAATTTCCGTAAATTTTTTTATCCTTTTCATAATCTATTGTTTTGTTTCTTGCTAAATTTTTATATTTATTATGTTATCTATATGATACATGGTTTTTCACATGGATATGACAAAATTTATTCTAATTCATTATAATAAAATTCTTAAAACAACTCTTACAATATGAATCTAAACATCAGGAATACAAATTTATTTACAAAATAATAATTATGTAATATTATGTATATATAATAATAATTATGTATATAGAGAGAGATAAAAAAAGTTATGTGTTCATTATAGTTCTGATGTTAATTAAAAAAAAAAACATCTTAAATTAGCCCTACCCCCAAGTTTATTTTTTGTTTTTAAGGATTGTTTTCTTTCCTTATCTAATATTTGTTAAATCTTTTCATTCCCCCATGATGTAGTGCTTTAAAATGCTAGAACTGTAATATTCTTGGCTTGCCGATCCTTAATTTAAAATTGTGTCTAAAGATGCCTTTAATTTACTCATGACTAATGAATAATTATGAATTAGTCAACAAAATTAGTAATTAAAACAAAGACTGTTTAGAATACAACCTAACGACAGTTATAATGCATAAATCTCGTATACGTAGAATATAATTGGAAAATATTGTAAGTGTTTGCACTCAAAAACATGTTGAGTTAGACGAAATTTGTTATGGTTAGGAAATTTTTTATAGTCCATATATCAAATATCGAATGAAATCCATTTAGTAGAAATATGTTATGTCCGCTTATCTGAGTAGAAGTGAACACTATAACTGTAAAACGAATAGAACTAAACAGATAAAATTTGCCGCATAGTTTTAGCATCTAAAGTGCAGATATGTATATCAGATTAGGAACTGAATTGCTGTCTGTTTTGTTAATCTTTTCAAAAACGCAATGACTTTCGGTATTTGTTGTGACTACAAATATACTTTTATGTCAAATTTTGGTTTCAATTGGTCGGATTGAAAAAAGGAGCCAAAAATAATATTCGGTTTTCTAGGACTTGTGTATCAACTGCTTCCGTGCGATTAATAGCACACTAATAGATTCTTTGATTGATATGGCATTGATGTTGTCAACAGGGTCACATTAGCAAAAAAGCAAGATATAAAATTGACTGAAAATTCTTCAATTTTAAAAGGTTCGGGTGATTTTTTTTTTTTTTTTTTTGCAGAATTTTACTTTTATTTAATTTAGAAAGAATACCTGTCTGAAATCATTGAAATTAAGTAGAATTTAAATTTTATAAATTACATAAATGCTAACAACATTTCCAACTAACTGTAAATTTTGTATTATGTTGCTTTACAATTCTAAAAAAAATATTTCTGTAATTTAAAATAATTTTAATCATTTTTATGCGAGGAATACTGGAACTAGTACGCAATCAAATATTTTGTTACTTCAATTTGTCATACTATTTGTTACTGAGAAATTATTTTTATAGGGAGTAATATGAAATGAATAAAAACAAAAGTCTGATATTGGAAGTTAAGAAAAGGAAAGAGAATCGGGAGGGGGGGGGGGAATTTACATTGCCAATGCGGCCTAAAGAGCTATACAACCTTGATAGCAACCTTATGAAGCATAGAGAAAATTTTTAAAGCGAATAGTTTCGATAACATTTTTAATATAATATAATGATCATTAATTCCAAGATTAGTAATATAATAGAATTATGTATTAATTCCAAGATTAGTAATATAATAGAATTATGTATTGATAACAAGATTAGTAATATAACAGAATTGTGAATTAATTCTAAGATTAGTAATGTAATGGAATTATATATTAATTCCCTGTTCAGTAATATAATAGAATTTGGCATATTAATTCCAAGATTAAATTAAAAACAAAGATGAAGGAAATAACAATTTAACATTAAGTACTTTCGTATTTAATAGTTAGTTTCGTTTTTACTAGTTATTAGATATAATTGTCCTTAATATCAGAAAAATACATTTGCACATGATAAACAAAATAACAATAACATTCTAGTCACACACACAAAAAGAAATTCTTTTTCATATACCATTTAATGAATCTGTGTTGATGATTTTATTTCAAATAAATAACGGAACTTGAGTAATGAGGAGAAAAAAAGAAATGAGTTTTGCGTGTTTCATCTAAACGTAAATATTTTTCAACTTATTGAAGACATTCATTTCCTAAATCTGTGAGAAAAATTACCTCGTTCTTTCATGCTGGCAAAATCTTGGACAATTACCGCCTTTTATTTACATAAGAGAGCGAAAAACGCATCAACCTTTTGCATGTTTTGACCTTTTTCTCTGAGCAAAAGATTCGTTCCATTGACAACCTTTAATTCACTTTCACGTCGCACAGCCCTAATCACTGTTATGCGGCTGAGTTGCTATAACAACATCAGGAACTCGACCGCACCGGTTTAGAAGGTGGGGGGTTTGGTTCAAAGCCCTACACTGGCCAGAAATTCGTTCTTCCGGTCACTCGCTCGATTTCTATCGGTCAACACAGACTTTTTTTTCTTCTTGTATTTCGTAAATGCTTTCAATTTCCGGCAAATATTTTTCAGGCGCTGTTACACTTTTTTTGTTTTTTGTTGATAAGATTTTGAAATGTTTGTTCTCGGTATGACATTGACAGATCATTCTAGGAATGAAATAAAAAAAGATTTGTTTTTATTCATTTGGTGTGTTCTATTAATTTTTACTTCAATTAGTTTTTGCTCAGAGAAGCAATCCTGCTGTCTAAAAAAAGTGCCTTCAAAATATATTAATGCACCTTTAAAATGCAAAAAAAAAAATCTTTTTTATTATTATATTTTAATACCAAGCAATCATTTTTGAAAAGAGTGATTTTGACAGATTAAAATAGCAATAGTAAAATATCAAAAGCATTACTTCATAAATATTATTTGGTTTAAAGGTAAAAACAAGTTAATAATTAAATCTTTATGCTTAGAAACTGTACTAAACGCAAAACTGTCAAATATATTTATATTTTTAATATATTTAATATATTTAAGAATATATTAAATATATTAAGAATATGTCAAATATATTTAAGAATTAAATTTTTAAATGTGTGATATTTTAACAAAAATAAATGCATTAACTGATCTAAAATTTTGTAAAAAGCGTCCATAATAAGATTAAAAATTGGAAGGAAAAAAAGCATCTACTACTGAACTACTTTTTGTTTTCACTGATTTAAAGTATTTCCTCATTAATTCTAATAAGGTACAAATAATCTGTCTTAGAAAAAAGTATTTTCCATCATAAAACTAAAAGAAATCTATTTTTTATTTAAAGATACGAATTAATTATTACATTGGCGAAAAATTTATCTTATCATTGCATTCTGCTTTCTAAATTTACTCATTTTTTTCAGTTAAATAAAATTTTATAATAATAACTTATTACATAATTTACTAGTTTGGACAAAATATCCTACAAATAAGATAATGAAAACCAATCAAATTTTGCAGATTATCGATTTCAAAATAAAATGGAATTTTATAATAATGATTCCTTATTTAATTCACAACTTTGAACAAAATATCCCGACAACAAAACTAAGCAAATCAGCCACACTTTATCGATGAATGATTTTGAAACAAAAACAGATCAACTTAGAAATTTGAATTGTATTTTATTGCTTAAGAAATTATTAAATTTTTGTATAATACAAAGTAATCTATACTTATAATAAAACTCAATGTGTGTGTGTGTGTGTTTGTTTGTGTGTGTGTGTGTGTGTGTGTTGGCGCTCTACAGGTAAGACCATTCAACCTACAGCTACCAAATTTGGCACGTGTATACCTTGGAGGCCGGGAATGTGCACCTGGGGGTTATTTTTTCGAATTTTTAATTAGAATTTTATTTATTTAAAAATTAAGCGAAATTTTGACGTCTTTCTGCTATAACTGCCGAAAATATTACCGCACAAAATAGATTTTTACATGAAGTTAAAGATAAAAAATTTATCTTTTAAATGATACCAATGTTTTAATCTTAAAATTAAATTTCTATTTTTAATGAATTTTTTAATAAATATTTTAACTATGTTTTTCAATAATTTTTTTCGTCAAAGATTAAGCACGTTTTGCATTCATGGGAAAAAAATAGCTTTTTTCAAAGTGTTGCCATCACATTGATTAAAGCTCTAACTGAAAATAAATTAAATCCTTTTGGAAATGAAATCTGCAAAAATATAATTTTCGGCATGTGTCAGTAGGAAATGAAAAAAATATGAAATATTATTTTTTCTAAACAATAAATTCAAGAAAAATTATTTTATGATCTTTTACACTCTCCATACAGGGTGTTTATTCAGTCCCGGATCCATTTTGATATTTAATGACTCATAAAATAATGAAGATGTAAACATGGCATTTATTGATGGAATAACTCATATATTTTCCTTTTCAGGTTTGAATATTTTTACTTTTGTAAATATCGTCTGCGCGTGTTTTTAATTTCAGATAATTTCATTTTCCACTCTAAATATCTGTACTTTTCTAAATATCGTCTGCTTATTAATTGCACTTTTCTCTCTTTTGTTTTTGGCAACTATTGAAATGTTATGTTTACTTTTGATGTATTTGTTCTATGTAGTACTTTTGTATGTGATATTTTATTCGAGCGGATATTAAGGAGAATGCATGCACCACAAGAGAAAGCACAGATTTTATGGTGGTCATAGAGTTAATTTCCAATCAACTAAATCACTGACTTTTAAGAGTTAATTTCCAATCACTTAAACTGACTGATTTATGAAGATTTGAATATCACTATTCAATAAAAAAAGGATAATTTTAGATTTTCCATCGATCGCTTCAAAGAAAATACGCCAATCAGCGCGCAGGTTTTTCAAGATTAATTGGCCTAAGATTATGAAAATCGTGAGTTTTTCTAAATTTTTAACATTTAAAACTTCATAAATAAGTCTTAGTTGATCGTGGGAAATAGAAACATTCATTTATTTATTTAAAATTTGGTGTGTCCAGAATATTTCTCAGAATATGATACCTTACTGCATTAAATTTAGACTTCATAATTTTCAAAATATATTTATAGGCCGGAACAAAATATTATTATTGATTTCATTTCAATCCTTTTGAAAGCAAAACTAAAAACTGCATTTTATGCTGAATCTGAGAAATTTTTGTTGAATTAGTGTTTTAGATATTACATAAATTATGAAAAATATTTTGTAGTTAACATAAGACTTAAATACCGAGCGATTCTGTTTGCAATACTCATATTCAATAATAATAATAATTAATAAATAACAATAAAGATGATAAATAAAATAAAACGCTTGGTTTTATTAAAAAATATCTTAACATTAATTACAATTTCGTTATTTACATTTTAAATTAAAGTTGAAGTTTTACCGGAAATGGCAACAAATTAGCAAAATATATATAGTAAATTGAACGAAACAATCTAAACAGTATAAGTTTGGTATGACTATCAAAATTTGAAGATTAAATATGTTTTGTTTGAGAATCCTTTAAGAGACCAGTTACTTAAAATATTTAATTGAAAATTGTAGCGAGCAGTAATACTGGCGAACCGGCTGGTCGCCAAAGGCGGCTAGTGTAAAATAATAGAAAAGCGATTGAATATTAAAGCGAAATATTGGATCATATTTTTTTCAATTTTCAACTAAAAATTAGAAATACGATAATGAAATTTATGATAGACAATAATAATAAAACAATTCTTTTATTAACAGCTTTGTTTTTACTTTCACATATGCGAAGTAAAAAGAAAGGATTATAACTGTCGTTATAACCTCAGGAGTTTGACGAATCTTTCTGTTTTAAAATTTTCTGAGTTCGAGTCTGATATTCATCTGTTTGTGATAAACGTAACTAAAAACGTTTTGATCTAAGTGGTTGAAATTTGGTATATATACCAAATTTATAGATTTCTACCAAATTTTGATCATAATTCGTTCAGAGGAAGTCCGTCCGTTCTGTTGTTCGAATGCAAGTTAACATAATAATTATTAAAAGGAACAGAGCTAGATAGATAAAATTCGGCACATAGATTTAACATCTACAATATAGGAATCTACCAACGTTTGAGCGAAATCCAATAATCCATCAGTCGGGCTATACTTCCAGAAACATTTAAACGCTATAGCTCAAAACCACAGTGATTTATATATACAAAATTTGGCATGGGATTTTCTGGTTAAAATTGTAGTTCCGTGTCAAATTTTTTTTTCATTTGGTTAGGAAAATATGCGTCTAGAACAGAAATTCGACTTTTGGATACTATTAACTGCATTCCAGGGATTAATCCCGAAAAAACTCGCCAAGGATGACATGACAGATTCAATAAAAATGTTAAGTTCCCACCAATTGTTAATATTTCTTGACTATTACACCAAAAGGCCATTACATTATGACTAACCCCCAACAATGGGAAATATATAAGAATGGACTCGCCTAGGAACAAAACCACTGCATGCGCATGGTAATGTTGGATTATATAAAGCGACTATACATTGTCTTTCCAAACATAGCGCGACGAGTGGGAAAAGCAGCTGATTTATCAGACTTCGATAAAGGTCAAATAGTTATGGCTCGGTGTCTGAGAACATCAATATCAGAAACGTTGGGTTTAGCGGGCTGTTCACGTACAGTTGTTGTGAGCATATATCGAAAGGGGTGTATTATGGATGGTGAAACGACAAGTCGCCGGCCAGCGGTGTGTCGTTCACAGCGCATTGATTTCAGAGGAGAGCAGATATTGCTACGCATTGTTCGCCGTGACTGAAGAACTATAACAACAGAAATCCTCACCAGCTACAACAGTGGCAACCCAGACAATTGCTTCACAACATATTGTGCAGCGTACATTGCTGCATATGGGCATACGCAGCCGGTGGCCGATGCATACCCCTGCACTGACGGCACGTCACCGCCAGCTGCGTCTGTAATGGACCACGAAACATCGAAATTGGACATTGGATGAATGGATGAACGTTGCATGGCCCGACGTATGACGTTTTCTGATCCATCATATTGACGGACGTGTGCGAATACACCGATTTCCAAAGGAAACCTGTTTTCCGGATGCACAGTTGGACGGAGGCAAGGCAGTGGCGGGGGTGTTATGGTATGGTCAATGTTTTCATGAAGCAAATTAGGACCCATGATCACCAAAGAACATTACCTGACGTCTGTGCGCTACGTGAACATTGTTGCAGATCAAGTTCATCCATTCAGACAATAATATTTCCGGCGGGAGATGATGTTTACCAATAGGATGATGCACAAAATCATAACGGTGGAATCGCCAGGAAACATTCCAATGAATTTCAAGTCATGTTTTGACTTCCAAATTCACCTGACATTAATCCCATACAGCATTTGTGGTCCCACCTGGAAAACCAAATTCGTGCTGCCACGCTACCCCCTCACAATGTGAGGGAATTGCAGGACGAATTGGTACCAGATACCTCAGACTACCTATCAACACCTTGTTATGTCAATGCCTATCGGGAGCTGGCAGTTTCGCAGGATAAAGATGGTCCTACATGTTATTAACAGGGTGGTCTTAATGTAATGGCTCTTCGGTGTATACGCCTATGGAAGGCGTTCTATGGAATAAAACCTTAATTAGAAAGTATGGGGGAAAGCTTTGGGGAGACCACTCCAGCTATGTAACTATTAGGATTGCATCTGTCATGTTTTACTAAAATAAATATAAAAACAATTTATCATTTTTTAAAATTCCAATCCCATTTTCTTTTTTTGATATTCCACAGTTAAACTTCTGGTTTCTGTTTGATAATTTATTTAAATTTATAATCATAAGATCTGGATTAAAAAATAAAGCAAATTTCCCTTGCTAAGAAAATATATAAGGAAAAAAAAATTTCCGAAACTATCCGCAATGGTTCTGGACTTTTATAAATTAAGGCTGATTTATATTACGCAGCAAAATTAATACATTAAAGCTGTCGACTATAATTAAACGTCTTGAGAAAGATTAGAGTTCTGCTTTCGTAAACCTTAGATAAATTACTTGCGCGGAATTATTTATAGCCATCATATAAATGCCTCCACTTTTATTTGAGGTAATAAAGAATACGCTTCCAAGCAGGTGGAAATTGAAAATTGGAATCGCATCATCACGATGCTTTAATTTTTAAGCATTTACCACAGCAATTCAAAAGCAGAATATCGATTCTAAAGTTATGAATAATTTACTAACTTCCTTTCTCCTTACTCTTGGGAGCCTTTCTTCATATTAATTACGAATTCTTGCAAGAAGTCTCCAGCATTCGCGGTAAGTAAGTAATTAAGAACATGTATTTAAAAACCGAGTAGTGTCCGAATTCATAATTTTGAGAACTTTCAATTATTCCAGATGCGTAGTTAATTGGAAAATTCCTCGTTTTAATAAAGGAAGGAAAATCTCGCTCGTTCAAGAATTTTGCTATTAGTAATCCTTGCATTAAATAAAAGCTTTTGAAGAAAGGCTCTGAAAATTTTAATAATTAACGAGCAAGTTAATATCAAGATAATTGGTTCTTTCAAGAAATCTCAAAGCTCATCATTCTCTCAAAAAGATGTGGTATGGTAGTTTTGAATAAGAAAGGTTTTGTTCGGGCTAAATTCCTTTCCCTTAACAATGCAATTATTGGAAATAAAATCATTACTCATTATAAAGACGAATGCGTGATTGTGTGTGTTGATGTTGTACAGGTTAGACAGGTGTACAGGTGTGTTGATGTTGTACAGGTTGTTGTACCAATCGACTTAGAACTATCATAATTTGTACAACACACACACACACACACACACACACACACACACACACACACACACACACACATATATATATATATATATATATATATATATATATATATATATATATA
>JAPMOR010027229.1:936323-983423 GCA_026543865.1 Argiope aurantia
ATATATATATATATATATATATATATATATATATATATATATATATACACTTCAACTTTAAAGAAAAAATTTGTAATTATAATTACTATGGCAAAAATTTAGATAAAATAAATATTACAGATTGTTACTGTAAAAAAGAAAAATATAAAGATTTTATTGATGTTGATAAAGGTCATATTATTACAGGTAATTTAAAAATTATTGAATCCAACTCTTTAAGAGATTTAATGGGAAGAGGAACAAAATTTAGATTAAGAGAAAAAATAAACCATGACAAAATCTTGATTTCTATTGGTAATGATTTGGATATTTTTATTGCCAAATTATCTAGAAAATACCATTGGCCTGCGGAAGATTTCAGAGAATGGAAGGTGAGAATTTTAAAGGAAATAAAAATAAAAATGAATATTGATTCTGACAGATCTAAAGAACGTGGGATTTATTTTAGTAAAACTTTGAAAAACGAAATAAAAAATGTAAAAGAAAAATTTGTTATTACAGTAATAGATAAATCAGCAAATAATTTCTGTTTAATTTGTGAATATTATTATAAAGAACTTTTAATTAATGAATATAACTCTAACGCAACTTATATGTTGAAGAACACCGGGAAAAAGGAATTAGATAAAAGAATGCTAGCATTCGCAAAAAAAACCAAAACTAAGACTTGCTCTCTTAACTATCCTTATTTATTCCCAACAATTAAATTTCATAAAAATCCATTAAAATTCAGATTCGTGACCTGTAGCACTGGCAGTTATAATTATTATACGGGTAAACATTTCTTTAAATACTTAAAAATTATCCTGGACAAAATAAAAGATGAAGAATACTTTATTATTTCTAGTAACAAAGAAATTCTGGATTTTCTTAAAGATAACAACATTAATAAACTTAATACTTTGATTTCGAAAATTTATACACTAATCTACCTCATGAAAAATTAATAAAAGTCTGCACTTTGATCTATGACGAATATTTAAATGAAAATATCATTCCTAAAAATAACTGGCTTGAGTTATGTAATTTCAATATTACTGAAAATTACGTTTTTAATGATATTAATTTTTATAAACAAGTTAAGGGCATTCCAATGGGAACAGCTTTCTCAAGTGCTTTGGCTAATATTTTTCTACATTACTATGAGAAAAAAGTAATTAAATATAATTTGATAAACGGGTGGAGATATATTGATGACCTACTTCTGATTGACTTCGACAATACTAATATTGTAACTAATTGCTATCCAAAAGATTTAATTCTAACAGAAACGAATAAAAATCAACTTGAGGCTACTTTTCTGGATTTAAAAATCGAAATTGATAATGATAAAACAATAGTTGGTATATACGATAAAAGGGATGAATTCAACTTCAAAATAACAAAACTATGTAACTACCATTCCAATCTAAACTCTAAAATTTTCAAAAATCTAATTTTCTCACAAGTTAACCGGATCAAAAGGGTTTGCAATAATAAAAATTCCTATATTGAAGCATCAAACAACCTCATTAATAATTTAATTAAAAATGAATTTCCTAAAAATTACTGTAATGTCAATTTTTTAATTAAACAAGGTATGGTTTGGGATTAATCCTTTGGCTTAAATAAAAAATAGAACTTTCCTTGCATATTATATCACTCAATAGGTGGCGCTGGGAGCTTACAATTTTTACCTAAATTACCGTTAGCTTTGTGTTTTTAATAAGCGGGAATCGCAATCGATAGCTTAAAATTTCCTTGTCTGTTGATGGTATGTTTTTTGCCTTTTCGTTTTTTCTTTAGTGTTTTTTATGGTATTTTGGTGTTTATTTTTTTGTTATTGTTTTTTTACTTATTAGTGGTTTTCCTCTAATTTGTTGTTTTGTATTTTCCTTTCTGTTAAAATGGTATATCTCTTGGGCCTAATTTCAGGGGATTTTCGGGTCACGAAGGAATCATTATTAGACGTAATTGTCTGAATTTCCTTAACAGAAAAAATCCCTTTTTTTGAATCCCTGCCTGAGGGTGACCCTTGAAAAAGTCTTCAGGCCGGATTCTTTTTTTATATTTTTTTATTTGGTTTATTTGTTTTTCTTTTTAACTTGATTTTTATACTTTTGTATATATATATATAAGCAAAAATTTGTAGCTTTTCAGCAATAACCTCTGAAAATATTAATAATTTAAAATTCTAATAGATATAATGTAAAATAAGTTCACCTTAAAATTAAAAAAAATTATCATTCAAATGATATCTTTTATTTTACAATATAATCTTTTTCGATTAGTTTCTTTCAAATTTAGCATTTTCTTATAATATTTTTCACAGAAAATAAAATTCAACCTGCACAACCCTATTACGCTAATATGAAAAAAAAATTGCTTTTGTTAATATGTTGCTGTCATGTTGATAAAAAGTCAAATTAAAAGATTAAATTAACACTGGCTACAAACAAAGCATAGAAAAGTGTGATTTTTAGCACGTGTCTGCATGAAATAAAATAAATAGAAAATATGATATTTTCACGAAAACTAAATGAATGTGGAAGATTTCTGTGACATTTTAAAATATCTATAAATAATGAAATTGTTGATTATCCTAAAATAAAGATATGCAAAGCTTCAGGTTCGATTCGATTTTTTCGCAGAAGGTTGAAACCTCGTTTGGGTTTAAAGTTCATGAGTAAAGAATATTTTACTGAATGTGATTCACAGGACTGAAGGATTCTTTAAAATTTAGAATTCGTAAAAATAAATTAAGATTTCGTAATTATTTCAAAAGTACATTTATTGACTGAGCACTTTTTTTTTTCTAAAAATGAAATGTTAACGGCAAGCCACAAAGTAATCGGTCATCAAAACTTTTTTGAATGAATTCGCTGTAAAAATCGTAAGCAATCACTTCTTTTTACTTTCTCGTATACGTAGCATAGAGAAAGTATAGTAATCGTCTGTTCAAAGGAAGTCTGTCTGGCTGTTCAAGTACAAGTTAACACGATAAGTACAAAATGAAGGCAACAGGATAGATAAAGTTCAGTGCACAGATTTAGTATCTATAATGCAGACACCTGGAAAATTTTGAGTTAAAACCAACAAGGAGTTGATGACTGTCTGTCAGTCTGTACTTTCAGAAACATGTGAACGAGATCTTTCAAAAAATGCAATGAATTAAATATATCAAATTTAGTATGGGATTTTGTGACTATAACTGCAGTTTTGGGTCAAATTTTGTTTCAGTTGGTTGTGAAAAACGTGTCTAAAACAAAAATTCAATTTTTAGACACTATTAACGCACGTCAGGGATTAATCGCGGAATAACTCACCAAGGATGGTACGATAGATTTAGTAAAACTGCAAAATTCAAACCAAAGGCTAATATTTCGTAATTATTATATGTCAGTGCCATGTAAGACATTCTCTGGCATGGCAAGTTTATTAAAGTGTATGCGAGCTAATTTTGTAGAGACCATTAAAGCTGGTTTAAATAATAATGACATATTAAATATAATTTGACTTTTATATTTTCCAACCAATATTTTTTACAAATATTTTATGTACCTACAAATGATTCCTAAGCATAAATAAGCTACATAATTATGTTTGAAAACACATTATTTTTCACCATGATGTATGTAGCTAATTTAATAAATTTATCCTTTTTTCGACCATTGTAATAAAATACTTCGAAAAGGAAAATCAGATCGGATATTAGATAAGAAAAATGGAACTCTGAGAAATCTAACTCAAAGTCACTCGAGATTTATTACTGAGAAAAAATGCAAAATATCATCCACATTTGAATGCTATAAATATTGCTAAAGATTTCAATGAAAAAATTTTTACTTCAGTTTCATCGGAAACTCCCTGACGAATGCGGAGATCAGTTGCCGTATATGGGCACTCAGCCAGAAGAAAATGTTTTATGATTGAGAAAAAAAATCATATTTTTCCTTCGCAAAATTAATGATAAATAACCTAATATCTTATTTGGAATAACGTTCTGTCTTCAAATGAGAACAGAATTAACATTTTTGGTTGTGATTGGCATATAATTGTTGGAAGTAGGAAAACAAATTAAGAAACTTAATCCTAAGAACTCAATTGAAGTTGTGTGGCGAAGATGTGCTTGATTGTCTGTGTATGAGGGGGGGGGGATTGCATGTCAGCATCATGACAAGATACTTTGATGTTTTTAATGGTATAAAGAATTACTGTTTTTTAAAGTTTTTTTTAATGATGATTTAGCTAGTATTGTATTTGAAGTATGTCTGTTTGCAGATGAGAGCAAAATTAATATTTTAAAATTTTGATTGGTATATAAAGGTTAGGAATTAAAAAAATAAGGAAATCGTCCTAAGAGCTAGTTCTTTCATGTGTGAAGGAGATTACATGTCAGCATTAGGACAAGATAATTTGGTGTTTTCTAATGGGATAATGAATAACTATCTTTATTAGAATATTTTTTTAAAGAATTTAAAATTATCAGCTCAAAATTTACTAATCGGAAGCAACTTCAGTGGTTTTTTAAAAATCAAGGTAACAGTCCTAACCACACAGATCGCAAAATTCGTTCTGGTATCTCTTATGGATGTCCAGAAAAACTGAACAAATAAAAGGCTTTTTAATGAAATTGTGTACATTTGGAGAGAATTGGAGATTAGTGTTCGAAACACACATTATTGAAATAAAAAGTCTACATTCTAAAAAAAATTTCCTAATCTTTCGCATTCTAGCTTCTGTGTAATTTTACTTTCTTTTTTTCCTCACTAAGCAAAATATTGTGTCGGCAACTTCCTCTCAAAAAGTTTGTAAGTTCGAAATATTCTTTCATACCCTCTTCTTCCTGCTTTTTGTGTTGATATATCGATACCAATAAATAAAAATTGGACTATTTTCTCGAAATTCTAAAGAATAAAAATAGTTAAAAAACTTTACGGCTGTGGGCATTAATACTAACTAAATAAAAAAATATATATACCTTTAAGATCATCGATGACTATTTATATTATATCAACCGCACTAACAAATAATATTGTTTTTAGTACTCTTGATAGTAGAGTTTACATAATTTGAAAAGTCATTGATGTGTCCAACAATACCTAACTCAATTTAGAAGAAATTACAACGATAAAAAAATTTGTCAAGTGTATCAAAAATATTAAAGAGAAATAGCATCGCAAATCAAGGGGAGAGGTGTGAAAATCGCAAAGAAGCTTCCGATTCCAGAAGTCATTTTGAACACATATAATACACACATGTGAGCGATGGATAATCCTAAAGCCAATGTATCATGGAAATGTTAATAAAAGTTTACGGAATCCTCGATGATTATCTCATGCAGCCGTACATATGCCCGAACACATGAATGGAGGAACATAACCATATTTTCCTGCAATGCATCCACCTGGAAATGTTACAAAGTGTGCCGGCTGCAATGTAGTGAAGAGAAGCATGTGGCGCAAACATGATGCTGACCCTGCGCATTTTTTCTGGCGAGGTGCGTTATTTGAAAAGCCATTGATGTGCTCATATGTATCATTGGCAAATTTAGAAGAAATATCACTACAAAAAAGTCAGCAGGTTTGGAAGAAATAACATAGATGAGGGTCGAATTATATTCTGTCAACCAAGACCCACAAGTCTTTAAGTATGGTCCTGATCACAATTCACTTTCATCGAATTTTCTTGATGAATGCATAGCGTGCGTCATGTATTTAATTATTTCTATGACTGAATTATGAATTATGACTTCGTAAATTATGAAATGTTAAGTTTCAGCAACCATTCTCAAAACCGCTATTTATTTAAGATTATTACGCAAGGTTAACTTTGCTCTCCAATGAGAACAATGGATTCCGAAAATTAGTGCTAGTAAAAAATAATAAATTCGTTTTCTTAATAATTAGGAAGCAAAGAGTTTTGTAATCTAAATACAAAAACATACTGAATAATTTGCTAATAAACATTTTATATTAATTATATTGCATACTAGTCGTCTTTGGTGACCAATTGATTCTCTTCGGATATTGATTACCTTTAATTGCAATTAAATCATTCAGATAAAACTTTATATTCATGATTCCATCAAACAGTCAGGTGTCAAAACCGTGTTTTTTTTATTTTTCTTCTGTTTATTATGTTCACCGCGTACATGCAATTTTCTAACAGAGACCAATCCCATGAGATCACAGCATAATTAAAAATCTGAATGTATGGATCATGATTTTTTAAAAAAACTCCTGCGGAACTGGTAACTCCACTTTTTTATTCGCCTTGTAAAGTACACAGCTATTGAACATAATCCTTCTTCTTTAGCTGTCAACAATGGAAGATTACAATTCGGCGAAACAATGAATGCAAGGCTGCAATGTAATTTGTTATTCGAAGTTAGGAAAACAAACTTTAAAAAAGATGCCAGAATTCAGGGAAAATTTGCACGATTATTAAATAAGTATCATAAAAAAGGCCCTTTTTAAAATTTTGTAATGACGTAAAATGTATTTTTGTGATACTTTCGAATGTTATATCGGGAAAACGACAAATTTCAGCTTAAAATCTAATAAATTAAAATTCTAAATAAAATTTCAAAAAATCGTTCCAAACTGCCCATTCTTATGTGTCATTTTCTCGGAATAAGTTAAGAAAATGTTATTGCAGAAAATTAGTTTTAATGCCATTTTAAAATTCAAAAAATTGCCTTTTTATAAAGGCTAATTTAATTATCCTTAACGTCATATATACGCCAAATTTGGTAGATATTGTTAAAATGGTGTTCTGACCTGTGGAGCACCAACAAATACAAATTCATTTTTATTAGTAATAGAGATGTTTCATATTATTCTTTGTATGACAACAAATAGTTTCGCATTTCATATTCTTCTGGACTTCACAAGAATAAAGAAAGTAATATAATACACATCAGCAAGATATTTATCAAAAAATGCTTCATTAGTTTAAAATGTGTAAAGCTACTTTTATCATTAAGAAAAATGGTCAATCATAATTGGAAAAAAAGAAGTGGTTATTTTTGGGTGAAACAATAGGAGAGGTTCCAGTGTCATTTGATTAAACGAGATTTCCCAAGTTTCTAGTTACGATTCTGATCCTATAGTAATTTAATATTTATTCAGATATCTAAGTAAATCATCGTAAAGAAAATCCTGCAGTTTATAAATAATCTTTAGCCGTTGTTTCAATGAGTATTTTGAATAAATCAGGGACCTAGGAAATTATTCTGTTAATAATCTTTTAAGTCATTTGTTGTGAGAGTAACACCTCATTTAAGAGGTGGAATGATCAATAATAAATGCCAAAAAAAAAGATATTCTTATTCACATTATTCTATGCTCATATTCATTATAAAATTAGAACAGAGCATGCGAATTCTTTTAAATAATCCCTCACCTTAAATTTAACCTTTTCAGCATTGAAAAACCAGTATGCAATCGAAAGAAATCTGATTGCATTTCGGCACCAGTGATGGCTGTACTTAAACGGAGCAACTAGACTATTCTGTACAAATATCCTCAAGGCCTTATAGTTAGTTTTATTATTAAATTTGCTAAGAAATTTGATTTAAACCTGATTTTTAAGGTTTTTCTTAATTTTGTGTTTTAGAAATTATAATGCACTTTTTTATTCTTTCGATATAGTACATGAAGTACTTGAGAGAGAACAAATAAAAAAGAAAAAAGCAAAGAAGGCCGAAGAAAGAATAGTCCACAATATACAGCCAAGCTAGAACACAAGAATGTTATGCAGATTTCTTCCGAAAAAAGGAAAAAAATTACTATCTTCAAACTTAATCCTCACTGAAATTTTTTTCTATGTTACATCGAAACTTTCTAATTGGCCATTGTAATTAGCAATTTATTCTACACAAATCTTTTATCTTGATCTAGAATTTTTTTTATCTTGATTGTCAATCGTTTCTTAACTTTTGCTTACAATTTCACATACGGCATTAATATGAATAGCATTAAAAATTGGACTATATAACCCTACTATTGTGTGTAAATAACAATTCGATTTGTTGCAAAATTCGCAAGTTTCACATTGAATAACAATTAAGAGATTTTGTGATTTAAACATATAGATATTCCTATTAAACATTTTCATTCGTAAAATCGTAATTCATGTTACTTTGTACCAAGAGTATTGTTATATAGACTATCATTCATGACTGTAATAAGGAAACACAATTTACAAATACTAAATATCTCATAAAATTTTATCGAGTAAAATTTTAAAAAAATATAGCAAGTTTTGGTATCAACAACGCCAAACAATGTAGAGATTCATTCCCCTTTTATTGATTACTATTTCAGTTTCTGTTCAATTTTACTTTGAGAGACCTTTTTCAGTACATATGTAATACTCTCAGTTTAACAAACGATGAATTTCTTTATTATATTTATTAGTCTTAAAAAATTATTTGAAATCGAGAGATGATTACAAAATTAATTACTGCTGCTTACTGTTATTAAATTGTCGTTGCTTGAAAAATTTAAAGTGCAGATCAACGAAGTTTCCTTGATGCCTGTGCATTTAATTAATAAATATCTATTTCTTAGTAATTCTTGAAATGTCTCGCATCTTCTCGAAATGTTCTCTCATTCTATCTAGTAAACGCGATATTCCCCACTTCGTTCATAACATTGTAAGGTCAAGGACACCAAAGTAAGGTCATGGACACTAAAGTAAAGTCATAGAACCAAAGTAAGGTCATGAACATCAAAGTAAGTGTCTGAATTACGTACTTAAGAGTTGTATGCTTCGAGGCAGATTAAAAACACACACCAGTATTTGTGTATTAACAGCACAAATACAGTACATTGGCAATATATACTATAGGCACAAAACAAACAATAAGCACAAAACAAACAATAGGTACAAACAATAACTACAAAAAAGCTGGTTAGCAAAAGATCCTCGGCGATTTTTCCTATAAATTAATCATTGACGCGCGGTTTATACATTGAATATACATGTACCAGAAAATAGAATATATATTTTAGATATCTTTTTATCGACTGTTTAAAACCAGAATTTACAGCAAATAATTCCAAATCACGCATCAGATTTCATTTATTCAAGTAATTGCTTTTTTAGTTTCCCTTAGAGAAATTCTCTATAATAATATATAAAATGTACTTTATACTATAATATAAAACATACCGGGTGCGGCATAAATTCGTGAAAATTTCAAAAAATCATATTAAAAAATGTAATGCTCGAAAAAAATTGCGGTTTGCGGGAATATGTTCAGAGAGCCTTTGTTACTTCCATTAAAAAAGTGCATTTAGAAAATGACCAATAGACGGCGCTCACATGTCATACCGAGACGGTTTATGCAAATCAGCATAGCTATAAAGTGGAGTTTGACGGTTTTTTAAACCCGGTTTTAAAAAATCTGTTTTTTAAAGTAAATTTGTCACATTTGAAAACCGGTTTTTAAATTAAGAAAACCGGTTTTCCGGAACGCCTAAATATTCCTCTTCTTCTTCTTCAAAAAAAAAATATTTTGAATTTAATCTGTTGGGACCGATTCGTCTAGCAGCTGAAGGCTTAGAGCGAAGAGATGCCAATTTATTAATAAGAGACAGTATATTTGAATTTCTATTAAATGAACTAAAAAATTTAAACACTGAAATAAGTTTGAAATTATTATATGTTTAAGAAGAACGGATTCATGAAAGAAGACAAGTAGAATTAGCTACACTTTTGCTCTATTTGCAAAATCCACAAAACATTTCTTGTTCAGCGAAGAAATCTAGTGTACGTTCTTTAGCTTCAAAAACCGAAATTATTAAGTTATATGGAAAGATATTATCTAAAATATTTTCTAACTCTTATGTGGAAACCGATTCAGATGAAAAGCAATTCGAAGATACTACTCAGAGTAATTTGGTATATTTTTTTAAAAGAAGTCATGGAAAAATTAATTAATAAGTTTCTTGAAGACCTGGAAGAAATATTTACAAATCCAAAGACACTGAAAGTTGAATTTTCATTATTTGAGGCAACGAATAAAAGAACAAAAATCTTAGATTTATTATTTGATACCATGAAAACTATAAAACCAAACTCAGTAGTTAGTGAACGAGTATTTTCAATTTCAGGCAAAACTGTGTCCAAAATAAGAACAAGGCGTAGCCACCGTTCAGTAGATATTTTATGTTTTTTAAAATCCTTGTTTTTAGGAAAAATTAAAATTAAAGAAAATAATATAAATATTATTTGAAATTTTTGTTTGAGTTTTCTTTATTTTATGTAAGTAATGTGTATATGTAATCCTTATTTTTTTATATTTTGACTTCGATATTGATTTTGGTTTTTGTTACTTTATATAAATTAAATAACATATTTTTCCGTATTCTATATTTTTTGGCAAAAATTCGGAAACCGGCTAAAACCGGTTTTCTGGAAATATTGAATTCGAAGGCCGGTTTTTGTATAAACCCTACTATAAAACACAAGGCTGGAAAAGGATCTGTCATTCGATGCCAGTAGCATGCTATCGCTACCGGATCGAGCATTAGTGGTTAAACTGTTCTATAAGAACGGTGTAACAATTACGGACGGTGAAAGGAATTAAGGTGAAGAAAAACCCAATTTCATTGAATGGGATATTGAATTCAGTTCAGGAAACGGGAAACGGGAAGGAAACGGGAAGATTAGAGGATCGTCCACGAAGTGGCAGACAATCCGTCAGCGCTGACCGCGTCCCTGTAATCCAAAGGGTCATGAGAAATGTGGCAGCCGAGATCAACGGGGAGTTGTAATGCACGTGAAGCAGGTAAAGTAACAGGAATTCCGGAAAGGTCGATCCGACGCATTCAGTACGAAATCTTGAAACAGCATCCGTACAAGATAGAGGCATTTCACCAATTGTTGCCAGCAGATTGCGAAAAAAGACAAGCCTTTGCAACATGGGTGCTCGCACAAATGGAATGTGACCCAGAATGGTTACTGAACGTGATGTGGACAGATGAATCCCACTTTTCATTACATGGGGACATCAATACGCAAAGCAGTCGTATCTGGGTGACATCAAACCCTCGTGCGTACAAGACCAAACCACTACATTCTCCGCATGTGACTGTTTCGTGCGGTTTCACTGCATCCTTCAGACTAGGCCCTTTCTTTTTTGAAGAGCGTTTTTCTGTATCCGGTTGGAAAACCTGTTCCGTCACTGCAGAACGCTATCTTAGGCTTTTTCGTGACCACGTTATGCCTGCTTTGCAGCAAAGACGCATATTACCTTCATGCAGGATGGTGCCCCGCCCCACGTTGCTAGTTTCGTTAAGACGTTCCTTCTAGACACATTCACTGAGGACAGAGTGATAAGCCGAGAATGTTAGAATGAGTGGCCCTCACGATCGCCAGATATTGCTCCAGCGGACTTTTAGTTGTGTGGATACTTGAAGTCTGGTGTCTACCGGGGATCTCCTGCCACTTTGATGGAACTGAAAGATGCCATTCAATTGGTCGTTGGTGGCATCGATGCCGACATCTTGCAAGATTCATTTGCTTAATACCTTGTGGTGGCGATCATGTTGAGCATCTTTTGTTCTAAAATAAAATGTACTATAATGTTACTGTGCTCTGTTTTCCACATTTGCATAAACCGTCTCGGTATGACGTGTGAGCGCCATCTATCGTCATTTTCTAAATGCACTTTTTTTTAATGGAAACAACAAAATCCAAAGGCTCTCTGAACATATTACCGCAAACCGCAATTTTTTCGAGCATTACCTTTTTTATTATGATTTTTTGAAGTTTGCACGAATTTATGCCGCACCCGGTACTTTCTCTTATAATATAGAGAAGATAAAGTAATCGTCAAAAAATTCGAACTCGAGATTTTGAAGACGAATCTCCACGTTCCTCCAATATATTGTTACGAAATTTTTTACCGTGGTTCGTTTGGATAGTGGAAGTGATATGGTGTAAAGAACGCTCAATCAGCAGGCAGAAGTAGAATAAAAACAACGACGTTTATTTACACGAAGACACACAGGACAGCACAAAAACGATAACTATATACAGCATAGAGACGACTATCTTCAGCCGAGACGTGTAGCATACAACCAGAATCTACTGCAGACAGTAGCGCACAGCTCAGTTCAGCACGAGCTTGACTCCGTCGCTGCTCACCGTCGTTTCCGCCTACTCCGCTCCGTCGCTTACGACTCCTCCGCTCCGTCTTCGGACTTGACTTCGTCGACTTCCACCTTTTTTGTCCGGCAGCTGCAGCCCCTTTTATAGGTCTCAGGAGATGGGGCTAGACGCCTCTCAACCAATCAGGAACGTTCGAGGCGTATCTCGGTTCCTACTGGACGGATCGGGAAAATTCTCGATGTTTCGGGTATAATCTATTTTGGCGCCAAAGTCGCCAAATTCGTCGCCGCCAAATGGTCGCCAAGCTCTGGGCCCTCCACCGTGACACACGGACTCCGTCCCATTCAGATGACTGTAAAACTTTCTTTCCGATGATGGAACAAACTATGCTGGGAAGCCGAATTGCTGGTTTGTAACAAAATCTTTTTAAAAATGTCCGTCTGTCTTTGAAAAGTAAACGAAAAATGATTTGAGCTAGACAGTTGAAATTTGGCAAACGATCTTTATACCAATTTTACAGATTTCTATCAAATTTTGGACCAAATCTATTCGGAGGAAGTCCGTTTGTTCGAATATAAGGTAACACGATAATTACAAAACGAAGAGAGCTAGATAGATAAAATTTCGATACACTGATTTAACATCTATAGTGTTGATACATGTAAAATTTTGAGCCAAATCCAATGACTGGTTGACTGTCTATCGGTCTGCACATTCAGGAATAAGTAATCGCGATAATTCAAAAACACAATGACTGAAATATATCAGATCTGATATGGAATTTTGAAACTACAAGAGCAGTTTTGGGTCAAATTCTTGTTTCAATCGATTGAGAAAAGCGTGTATAAAACACAAATTCGATTCAAAAACAGAGTCAATAAAAATATTAAATCCACGCCAAAAGTTATTATTTTGTAATCATTGTGCGCCAATGCCATGTAAGGCGTTTTTCGGCGTTACAAGTTTATTAGAGAATATGCGAGAAAGTTTTGGAGAGACAACTCCCACTGGTTATATTATCGCGTTTACGTGCGTCAAAAATAAAGGCTATCTCAAACCGTTTTTTTTTTTCTCCAGATTTGGCTAAAAAATTGATAAAGATCCACACTTTACATACAAAAACTGTAAACGAATTTCTTTAATCGAAGTTGTTAATTTTTGAATTATTTCGTTTACATGCAGACAAAAGTGCAGACTAACAGATGATCAAGCCTTTAAACATAAACATTTACACATAAACATTTATTTTAAATATTTTATTTCCTCTACTTTCTTGTATGTGAAATTAGCAATTCTGTTTCCAGCAATGATAGATGTTGCCATGGTTACTTTACCGTGCCTTTTCAGTTAAATAGATAATGTGGCATTGTTATTTGATGAATTGGATCGAAATTCACTAAATCATTAAAAAAGTTGTTGTTTTGATGTTGTATACGAGCTATTTAATGTGAAAAGTCGTTGTCCTTATCTTTCTTAGAATACTTTGTCTTGTTTTTTTATCACTTTTATTCCATGTCTGTTTATTTTTTACAAGTTTCAACAGTTTTAGGTGATTTGTATACTTATATTGGTCGTGATTACATTTTAATTAATGGTAAGCTTTGTTTATCTATATCTCTACTAATAATAGAGATGGATATGTGCGTTTGTGTCTAGTTGTTACTCCGTAGGCCGGACTGTCTGAACTAGAGCTATTAAATTTGGCAAACATAAACTTTATAGAGTGAAAATATGCATTTTCGAATTTGATAAGAATTTTACTTAATTTTAAAAAAAATTGGTGCTCTTCAACTTCCAAAAATATTGCAATACAATCTAAAATGTCAAAGAATTATCTTTTGAACAATACCAGTTTTTTGCCTTATAATCTTTTTCTACTTTTAATCCATTTTTAAAAGTACATTTTAAGCTTCTTTTCCAACAATGTATTTTATTGTTGAAATGAAACTCAAACCCTTTTCATTGTTGCTAGTAATATTTCGTACTGGCTGTTTTCTCGTTGATGTTTATCAAGATATAAACATTCGGCTTATTTTTTCTGTGTTGAGTGGGTCTCAGTTTAGGGTATGCTTTTAATAATATTTTTGAAGTTTTGTTGAATTAGCAAAAGTTTTGCTTCAGAATCAAGCAATGGTGAACATTTTTAAAGTGCACCCATCTTTACACATTCCTGTGGTAATATTTGATCTGTGTATACAAAAATTTAGGGAAATGCATAGCACAATTAAAAGAACGATGTAAGATTCTTAAAATAGTCTATAAGTCTATAAAAATACTATGCGTCTATTAAAATATATACGTCTATTAAAATTTGAAGCTTAAAACCATTTTGCTGAGGAAGCTAGGAAGACATAATGAGACAAAATATTAAAATGGAATCTTCAGCAATCTTTATTGCAAAGAAAACTGATAAGCCAACGACTGCTATTTTCTAGCAATAACGAAAGCGAATGAGTGTGTTGGCACATTAGAAGCTAGACCGTTTGATCTATAACTCTAAAATTTTGCACATATATACTTTGGAGAGTACAAATGTCCACCTCTAAGCGATTTTTTTGAAATTTTCATTAGATTTTTGATTAATTAAAAACTAAGCGAAATTTTGGAGTTTTCAGAATAACTCTTAAAAATATAATTTTAAAATTTTAATTGAAAAAAATTCAAATTTGTTAGTTCATTTGTCACATAATTTTTCCTAAATGTTAACAATTTAAAAAATTGCGTAATTTTTAATAACATATTTCAGTGCTTTAATGAGATTTAAACAATTCTTTTTATTAAATATTTAATCGCATTCTTTTTCTTCTGTTATTGTAAGTTAAATAAAGATTCTATTCATCACCTGAGTAAGCAACATGAGGAACACAAAAATGAAATTACAACATGGCAAAAGTCGATGACATTTGTGCTATGTATTTGATGGCAGATTACACAGAAAATTTTAGGGCAGAAACTCCTCTATTTCACAAGAATATTTAGAAAGAAGGTTCATTTACACTATAAACAGAACAAATGTTCTTAAAATAATAAAGTTCTAATGCATATCACACTTTCGTGCTAAAAGCATTTTTTGAGGAATTATGAATAAAATGGAAGTTAATTGCCAATAAAAGAAATTTAATTGAATTTAATCACGGCTAATATTTTTGACAAATTAGATGGTCGCCAAATGCGGCCAGAGTTAATTAATGCTATGGCATCATTATTATAGACGTTATACAGTTGTATTATTTTTATTGCTGGAATCTTTATCATTGCTACATTTAAAGTAATAATAATATCTGTAAATTTATGTTATAAATTTAAAGATGATTCATCAACTTCAATGCAACTTCAAGGCAAATGATATTTTCAAGAATTTAAATATATACATTTACAAAAAGCGTCTTTATTTGTTATTAACTGCCTTCGGTGACCAGCTAGTTTACTGAGAATATTGATTTTATTTAAATTCGTATAAATATCTTATGAATAATTTGAAAATCATGTTTTCATTAACAAAATTATTTTAAATTTCAAATCATGGTGCAATTTTAATCCATATTTTTTCTATTGTGTTTCATCGTCTACATGAACATTTTTAATGGTGTTAAGTAACTAATTTTGCGTGCCATCTAATTACACGTAACAGCACCAGCATTACTTTACTAATCCACCTGCAAAATATATATATGATTTCAATAGTAATCTGGCTCGTGCAATTTTCATCACTGGATTTAAAATATGGTGATAAAAGAAATTTAGATATTTGGACTTATTGGATACGTTTCCTAATATATTTAATAACTTAAAGAACTTATATATATATTATTTTGGTTGAAGCAGAATTTCTTTAAAATTCATTGCCAGATATTAAGTTATATAATTATTTAAAGATATATTTATATCAGTTAATGGCACGCAATAAAAGAAATAAAGACGCATATATTATAATCGAAGGTGTTTCCTTTATTTTAATATTAAATTGAAATGATTTAAAAACAATATAAAATGAAAGAAAACAATAAAGATATGAATTAATAGTAGAGATTGGTAATAAAAGAAATCTGTTGCAAAATTAGGAAAGTTTAAGTTCTCTTTTTTTCTTTTTGCCATCGTTTATCAATATATTTATATCTTAGAACTTTTTAACCAACTCCAATGATTTCCATTCCAAAATAAAAGACTTCCAAAATATAATTTTACAGAAAAAATATTTTTTATGACTTATAAATTTTATGTTTTAAGGGCATCCTTAGCTGTAATTTACTATAATGATGGGTTTTTTTATGGAGTTATAAATGTTTTTCTCGGACTGCATCTTGTTTCAAGTTATTATAACTCCGAAAGGTAAGGTACCTTGGATAATAAGCAAATTGTTAGTGAAAAAAGGGCTCATTTGTCGCTAGGAACAAAAGATTTAAGAAAGAAAGATAAAGGCAAAGTTGAAAAAAAAAATTCTAAAAAATAGAAAATATGAGGGATATTTGCAAAAGTTGTGGAGTTTTAAAAAATTCAATCATTAAATGCTATTTTCTACGTATTTCTAATGAAATAAAAAAAGAAAATATTTTAAGCGAGTTTTATCGTTTGAAAAATCTTTCTATTGTTGAATGAAATGTAGCAAGTGGGCAGGGATAGCCAGGTTGGTAGAGCGCTGGATTCGCATGCATTGGGTTGCAAATTCGAACCTTGTTGACCGAAGACTCTCTGTGTGTGTGGTGGCTGGCACACGTATAAATCTGTCGTGGTCACAAAGTTCTCCATATCGAGAGTTATACCACTGGGGGTTTGGTTCAGAGGTGATCGTTCTTTGTTTCAGGTCTAAATTGCGATCTGTGGATGCAATGAAGTCTAACCCCGTAAAAAGGATTGTGACGTGTGAGTAGCTAAGTCGTACTATTGCTTCTAGTGGAGATACGCTCGTTCGGCTTAAATAGCTGATAGATAACTGTCAGCGGGCTTGTAACGTGTCATAAGTCACAACACAATAACGTAGCAAGCATAAGCGTCAAAAACAATTCACAAATTTTCATACTATGCATTTTTTTTATTTGTCAGTATAAGGAATCTTTGTGGGCAAGTATACAATCCATAAGAATCGTAGCTACAGCCATGAAATTAAGCCCGCAAGTAGTCGAAATAGAGATTCAATGCAAATTGAAACCAACATTTCAAAAGTAGAAAGTTTTTTTATTTAATATTTTATTTTGTTTGGGATGAATTTTGTCACGTTTGCCCGTAGTATCGTTTCTATCGATTATTGAACGATAATCAATACATCATTGGATGGAACAAATTATAATGAAATTTATTTGTAAATATTTAACATAATTTAACTGAATGTTGAGAAACTTTTTCATGTATTGCCAGTTTTCTAGAAAAATTAAGATTTTAAAATAAAATTTTAGTAATGAAAAATGATAAAATTGAAATAATGAATTCAATGCATTTAATAATAAAAAAATTCCTCTCAAAAATATTTTTTATTGTTTTTTTAATAAACTGTTTCCTAATCAGCTGTAAGATTTTTTTTTTGTCAGATTTGTGGTGGAAAATGGGGAGGAAACAGTTTTTTCATCTTTGCAATGTATATGTAAGGCGTCTTCAGTATCGTGACTTAGACAAGGAACCAAATGAGAATTAATATTTTAAGAATAATGAACAAGCAACGCTCTAAAAATTCTGCTCGTAATATATAAAGCGTGAAGAATTATTGAGATAATTCTATGATAAAATAAAAATCAAATCCGATGAACTGTGAATTATTCATTCTATGGTGATAAAAATACATAAATTTAAAAAATGAAAGTTATAGCTAACATTTTATTGCTTCTAGAATACATTACATTTTTCAATGAAAACTTATCTACCTAATAGGACTAGAAGAAAATTTTTTCTTCCAATAGTTGTCATTTACTGCAATTATAATATCCCACGAAAATGAACTAAAATAAAAATATTGCAATTAAATTATTAGTGTTTAAAAGTTAAGCCTCCACAACTATTTAAATACATTTTAATGCTTTGTTCTTATTTCATTTTTAAAGTAATGTTGAGCGCATTATCCATCGAACATTTAGGTAATTTTCTTATTTAAATATAATTTTTTTTGCACTGGAGTTTTTAAGTTAAAAATTGAACTAATTAATCCTCAAAGCTGGGATACAGCTTTATTGATTCCTTCGAATGTCTAGATCATATTCATTACATCGGTCCAAAGTAGTACGTTCTTATACTTGTATGAACTCATCTTCAATGACTTGAAATTGAAGATGGTTAATTTTAACTGAAAATAATATTAATTAAATAACATTAATGCACTGAGTGGATAAAGTAATAGAAACACCACTCAATTAAATTTCGACTAGTCTCTGCAGTATATATGTAGTAATTGGAAGAAGTTCGAATTCGCCGAAGACAGCTTGCATAATTTCTATAACTTTTTTTAATTACTTATTGCTTTTGGCGACCAACTGGTTAGCTGGCCATAGTGGTTATCTTTATTTTCGTTTAGATATAATATCGTTTAGGTATAATATCTGTAATACCGTGGAATTACCAGACATTAAAAGTGTGCCACTTTAATTTTCTTACATATGCTCCGCTTATTGCGTGCAATAGATACCAGACTAATAGATACCAGACCGAGATATTACAGCACTATTAAAAATTTAAATGTGTGATTTATGTATCTTATAAATTTCGCGGTACTTCAATTTTTTATATGTCTCGTATACTACACATATATTTAACAAAACACTTCTTCAACTTTCAACAATGAAAGAAAATCACATGATCAAATAGTTTATAAGGCAACAAAAATGTTTGTACTTCAGCGTAACAATGTTTTGTTGGAAATTAGACAAAAATTTATTTTAAAAAAATTGTCAAAATTCAGCAAAAATTCACATGATTATTGAAGTAGTGTCATTATTTTAAATTAAGTTAAATTAAATTAACTGAATTTATTCATTATTTTACAGCAGTATCATTATTTTAAAATACAATTAATTAAAATTTTGAAACGGTCTGAAATTTATTTTTGTACAGTTATGTTTTCAGAAATTAACGCAGAAAAACGGCAATACTCCGCTTAATTTTTAATTAATAAAAATGTATTTAAAATTTCAATAAAAGGAGCCATTTTTATCCTCTAAGGCACATGCCAAATTTGGTAGCTTCTGATCAAACAGTCTGGCTTGTTGAACGCCAATGCAAACACATAAATACACGCGGACACAGACACACCCCACATACATTTGTTTTTATTATTAGTAGAGATAAAAATGACTTCGCAGAAAAAAATATATTTTAACTGCATAATATAAAAGGATATTAAAAACAGTGGAACAGATTTTTCAATCTAAATAAAACTCAAAACTTCAGTGAGAAAAAGCAACTTATATGTGTAAAGCAAGCATATCAAACAGCACGGGAGAAAAAAAAATCTAATTTTCTGCGTGCGACTATAAAAATATTTTCACTTTTTAAAGAAACGTGCAGAAAAAAGCAAACGCAGCACAAAAAAAGCAAAAACTATGCTAAAGTTAAGGCTGTCTTTCTGAATTTGATTTCTCTTCTCTTCTTTCACCTTTCCAACTTCGGGGAATATTGTTCTCGAACTGATACATCTTCCAGGTATAGAAATAATGTTAGATGACAATCTCCGAAGGTTTCCAGATCTGGTTAGTGAATTGTTGTAGAATTCAGGCATCGCACTTTTATTGAATTTTGAATTAAACAGTATTGGATATCTATAATCTCTGTTTGCATGTGTTTAGGTACTGATTCTATTTCTATGGAGATTATCGAATAAAATAAAAACTTTCTTCCAAGATCAAGTTCATTAATAAAATTTTTAAAAAAATTGGAATTTTAATAATGAAGCTACAAAATTTTCATCAGAATATTAATTGCGTTTATAAAGCGAATTCGGTCACCGGCCACCAATTCGACATTCTTGATTCAAAGATTAAGTGAAACTTTGTGACTTTGTAATACATTATAATAAATTGTATACTTTTAGAAATACATATATTCATAAAATTGGTCTTTTGGATGTTTAGTTTAGTTATATTAAAGCCGCGTTTTAAAGCAACACTAGTGCTATGTTAGGAAGGACCTCGTAATTTTGAACCACGGTCAAGTGACGAGAACGATACCTGAGCTGGCATCCCCCTCTCCAAATTTCCACACCACGCCAGCGGGAGGTCATTTGGCACCGACAGATTTAACGTGCACCAGACCCACTTCCACGACGATTCTTCGGTGGAATTGGATCTCGAACCTAAAGCCCTCCGGTTCCGAAGCTGAGACCTTACAACCAGGCCACCGCGGCCTTGCCGCGTTTATAAAGCGCATTCGGTCGGCGAGCCACCAATTTGATATTCTTGATTTAAAGATTAAGTGAAACTTTGTGACTTTGTAATACATTATAATAAATTGTATATTTTTAGAAATGCATATATTCATAAAATTAGTCTTTTTTTTAAAAAAAAACATTAATAGTGTCCTTTAAAGATCGCATCTTTAAAATTCTTTCCGAATTGACGAAATAAACGAATATTCGAAATTCAATGCTTATAAATTTCTTATTTCGTATTCAATTGATAGACGGATTTTTTAAAATAGAATAAAGGAACTACAAACTTATATCTTTAATGCAATTCTTTTTATGTTTTAATATACATAAAATACATTCTTTTTACAACATAATTACACGTATTCTTATTTTAATTTTTTCTAAAAGTAATTCTTCAAATGCTTCTTTCACTTTTTTTTTATTTTGTGAAATTCAGAAGCTGCATACCATTTAAAAGAAATCATTTTAAAAAGTTACATTAATGCAATGCTTTTATAAACTTTTATTATTTTAAACTTCATTGCTTTTCATGTGAATATTTACTTCATAAGAGAATAAAACTTAAACTGTTGTATATTTGAAGTTAAGCAGTTCACAGTTGATCATCGGTTTATTTTGTTAGTTTAACTGACGATTTATATTATTTAAAAAATTATAACTAAAATAACCTTGGGCTTAAGTGAAAAACAGTTCATCACCCAATTTATGTTATCGTAATTTTTACTTCCCTCCTGAGAAATCACACAATTAAATAACTTATTAACAGGCTCCCACCAACCTGCATTATTTCAAAATAACTCTTCTTGGCATTAATTCTGGCATTACTGGAAATAAAAAACGAACAGGCGATCGCTGAATAAGTGTCTAATTAGCCCTAGAGCATAATTTATCTTCAAACTGCAGCTGCAAAAACGAACAATTACGACTCACGATTTTATGGAATATTTATTTATTGGACAGTTGAATTAAAAACCGGCGATGAGTTTTCATTTGAAATTTTTGAATGAATAATTGGTATTTCCGCCAAGTGTTAGCTCTTCCTTTTAAAATATCGGACATTACAAATTGGGGTATATAAACATCTTGAAAAACTTCTTAAATAAAAATCTTATTTTCCTTATATTTTTTAACAGTTATAATAGCAACAGCCGAAGAAATATTAAAATTCATAATTCAAATGCAATCCTAACACTTAAATGAAAAGTTTCAAATTGTTATGCGCGAATATAAAATATGTATGTGCACTTCGGTTATGAATCGTATCAAAATTACACTTCATCATCACTTTACATCACATACGTTACTTCATCATCATGCTATAATTACACACCTAAATTGTTACGAATCGCGCATAACTTAAAATCTTTTATTACATTACATCTTAATAACTAAGGAAAACAAAAGACTCGTCATTAATATTATTTATCTAACATCCAGTATCACATCATAAAAAAGTCTCCTTCTATCTGATGAAGTTAAGTCATTTTATGCTCATGTGACTTAGGTCAAATTTTTAACACCGAATTAATTATCAAATCTGTTGCGTAACTTGCAGGATGAAAGAGACAACAGAAAAATAACACGAGCAGCTTCTTTTGTCACATGACAGTGTCATAGGAACTGGCTCCATTCTGTTGTTTCTGAATTCTTTGTTTAAAGATACATTTTTGAAACATTGTTGCTTAGCTTCTAAATTTTAGGAATTATAAGAAACAACATTGATGAACACAACCGAAGCCAACTAAATTTTTAATTTAAAACTATTAATTAATCGTTATCAGGATTCCATGTCTATATCTTACAAGGCACATGTATAATACATATCAACGAAACCTTTTTATTGGCTCTGGACAAACAATGAACAAGTTGCATACAAAAAAAAATTCATTTCGTGTAAAATGATTTGTAAAATGAGTGCAAAAAGCCATTTAAATGGTATAAATAGTCCCATTCCATTAAAAAAGATTTAAGCTAAAAAAAAAAAAAAAGATAATTCGTACAATTCAAAATTGCAATTGAATTGTATGAAACGTATCTAAAAATTCGGAATTAAAAATAATTTTTCCAGATAATTATTTATTTTTAAAACATTTGAAGAAATTGAATTTTAAACTGAATTAACATTTGAGGACCGAAATGAAATATAATGAGAGAGTTGAGAAATATTTCTTGATTCAGATTTTTAATTAGATATAATATTAACAACATTTTTTTTAAATTTCAGCATTTGTAAATGAAGACAAATTTTCTCCCCTATTCAGAGGAAGGGCCACGGTGACCTGTTGGTAAGGCCTCGGCTACGAACAAGATGGTTTCAAATTCAGGACCCGATTCCACCGAAGAACCGTCGTGCAAGCTGGTCTGGTGCACGTTAAATTCGTAAGGGCCAAACGTCCTCCCGTTGGTGTGGTGTGGAAATTTGGAAGGGGTGTCATCTTAGGTGTCGTCCTCGTTATCAGACTGTGGTTCAAAGTTACGAAGTCCGTCCCAAAATAGCTATAATGTTGTTTTAAAACGGGACGTTAATATTACTAAAGCTTAAACTTATTCAGAGAAATCGTACGCAATTGCCGGGAAAAATTAGCAAAATATGAACCTTCAAATCGGAATATCGGTTTCTATAACGGTAAGTCATTTAAAATTCGGGACGCGGTGAAGAAATTTTAACTCCAAAAATACACGAAAGTTTTCTTCCGAACATCAGAAATAAACAATCCTTTTCCTATCGCATTCAGTTTAGTGTACAGCACAACCTTATTCTAATGGCAAAAAAGAAGCGGTTTTTAACAATCGCTGTCATAATGGCAGGCATTTGTGTAACCAAATATCTATTGACATTCCGAGTACAGTAATGATATGAATCAATCTACATGTCACAAATCAATAGATAGGGAACATAATTCAAATGAGATGAAACTAGAATTTAGGGAGATAAACCTTCTAATATTTGTGCATTTCATTTCTCTTTCTTCTAATGAATATTTTCTAGAGTCCATATTGTTAAATGATGTCACATCAAGAGAGAGCAAAAAAATTTTTAAAATCTAAATTGCCTCCAAAATATAATTAAATATAATAAATTTTCATTGTTTCTTCTGTTATTTCCTGTTCTGTTGCTTCCTCCTCGCATTTTGAATCATTTTCCACTGATATCATATTAATTAAAAATTAAAAGGGACAGCAATACTCTCAAGCTCCCATACTATCTCCACTTTTCTGCGTTACCTCATCATTAGTAGCCCATCTACACATTTTTTTTAGAATTATAAAATTGCATAAATATGAATCAAAACAAATCATTTTAGGGAAAATATCCAAAATTCGTACTTAGGATGAATGATGCAAAGTCTGCAGTATAATAGAATAATGATAATGAAATAATGACGTTTTATTCTAACCGAAAATATGAATGCACATTTAATAAAACAGCCGAAGCGTAACAAGAACAGTATTTGCAGTGAACAGCAGCACATGAGCAGCAAATAGGTATTAAACAACTTTAATAGTAGAAAGCTCTCAGAAAGAGCTTGCAGGAGAGAGACTTCACTCAACTATTTACGTCTTTCGACTCGTACGCTATTTTTACTGACTCGAATTTCGATGGTTGAGAAATTTCTATTCGACATCCCATCAGCAGCTATTATTATATCTGAAAAACTATATTTCGTACCTGGAGACTTACTACACAGAGGAACAACATTAGAATTTCGTAACATTATTGCGATTTGAATGTTTTAAGAATACAAATTTATATAAAAAACACAATTATTTTGTAGATTTTTTGAGATGTGTCCTTTATAATCCATGCACGATACTGCATTGAAAAGTTGAAACATGGCAATGAAACACAATTTGATTTTTTTTCCATCTCCTAACGCATTAGTGATATTAATAGAATAAATGACATCCTGTCATTGTGTCTATTTTTTTACCTTCACGTTATGTCTCTTTTTTAAAAGAGGCATACATGCATTGATATTTCTTCAGCGATGCTTCTTTCTCTGAGATTGGCGCCCGGGGCATCCCTTGTCTACTCTCTTCTCATCCCGTTCTTGAGATTCTGACATTTCCAATTCATGCAAAGATCCATTTTGCTTTCTTATCATTTGACGTAATCTTGATTGTTGCTGGAATACAAAATGCTGGCAGTGACACATTCATTGAAAGATTTTTTTTTTAAATCTTAAAATTGTTGCGTTTAATTTTCAATTCTTTATCCAGCACTGTATAATTGAACAAGGCTTTTGTTTGTTATGTTTCTAAACTGGAGCAGGAAGTTTCCTTTTCTTTCCAGCGAATATGTAAAATTGATTTATTTAAGTAGCTATTTTAACTGCTATGGAAAACAGATGGTTCTTACCGAAAGGTATTGAATGTTTTAAAAAGACTGAGAAAATTAATTCAATTTACTATCTTACATTCATATATTAGGTTCCATTCATGTAAGTAATTTTGGGCATAGATATCAGGAATTTTCGCTATAAAAGTCAAGCTTAATCTAGATGATGAGATGAGCAAGCCTTGTTCACTAACTTGTTAAACGGCATATTAATTGTACAAATGTCACCTATAGAATAATTTGTGTTTTATCGAGATTTTCGTTAAAATGCTTCTCTTGTTGTTTTATACAAATTATCTTTAATTTCTGCAGTTTTTTCATTGGTCGCGGGTGCTGACGCTGTTCTAAAAAGTATATTTTTTTATCTAGAATAAAATGAAATATTATAGTCATTTTTTTAAAATTTCTTCATAAATTGAATGCGAAATCAAATGACTAGAAGGCACCGCATCAAAGTATTGAATGTTCTAAGATCTATACTAGGCGGAAATATACCAAACCCATATAAAACGCATCCAAGTGCTAAAAAAACATGAAAAATGTCTAAAAGCAGTCACACAATTCGGATAAATAAATTGTAAATGACTACCTCCGAGAAAATAACTTGCTGCATAGAATATTATAAGATCATTCTTCAAACGATCAATGAATTAGCTTGCACAAGAATTGCAGTCTGAATATTGATTGCTGATAGTTTCTTTTAAAGAATAAAATAGCAGAATTTAAATAATTTTTATTTTATATAAATAGCATATTATTTCATATGTATGATATAAGCTATTTAAGTTAAGAATATATTATTTTCTTTCGAGGGGATATAAAAGCAGTCTTAATACAGATTATTTAGATAGTTTATACATTTCCCCTTTGCAACAGTTTTACTAATTTCAATTTTAAATTCGAGTTTAGGAAATGATTTTGATCTAGCATATCTGATGAAATTAAAGAGCCAAGTCCCGATGATCCGAGCGTAGTGCCTTCAATGAACCGATCTGTCTTATGCGAAGGAATAGTTGTATAAAATCGATGTAACCCAAAAAGGCATCTGAAAGCAAAAATTTGCTGCAAAGATTCTATCTTAGTTTTAAATTATAAATTTGTTTAATTATTATTTAAAATACAGTAAAATAAAAAAATTATGCTTACGGATTATTACTTGATAACTTTGATTTTGTAATGTTGTATAAGCATATATATCAACGCAAAAATATTCATACAAAGCCAATGCGTTAATCTTTTTTTGCTCTGTATAATTTGAGAAGAAACGTAGTCGTAGCTTCAACATGTATATGGATAAATTCACTTCCCAGTGAACTTTCATAAGAAACTGTCTCATACTTTTGTAGAGATTGGTTGATACTGTATCAGACACAGATTGATATTAATATTCTATCGCATATCATATTTTTACCTGATACTTTTGTACCTAATACAGGCGGTAACCGATTCTTTTCCAGTCGGAATGAAACCGAATGCTCGGTGGGTATCGTTTCTCTCAGTGCATCAGGAAGAGGAGTGGATACCTATATGAAAATTATTCCTAACTGGTATTTCGTTTTTTCGAAAGATGCATTGATGACAATGTGCCGGTAGCCTTGGTTTTGACAGTGTTTGACGGATAAGTGAGAAGAGATAAGTAATGGGCTTGCTAATATAATTGGTATAGAAGAAAACAGAGATTCTTCAAATGATACGAGAACACATGTCAAAGTATTTCTGAATTATCTTGTTCACAGAAATACAGACATCATTCCAAAAATGTCAGGAAAGTCTAAAGCGTGGATATTCGTTATTCGTCAAAATCTCGAGTTCCATTTTTTTTGACGATTACATTATTTTCTATTTGTATATTTCGTATGCCAGATATAAAAAAAAGCTATATAAAACCCTCATATCACTACTATGTGAAGTCTTATATTGTCCCAAAATTCTATATAATAAATGTCCTTGCAATTAAACTTTAATTCTCAAATTTTAACATTAAACGATAATACATTTAATGATGCGCATTAATCTGAACTCGTCAAGAGTTCACAGCTCATAACTGATAAGAAATGTCATACCATAACATTAAAAATTAAAAAAAAATAAACAAAAAGGAATGCGTTCATTTCTTGATTACAAATTAAACAAAGTGATTGATTACAAATTAAACAAAGTGAACCGGATCACGAAATTGAACGCAGTGTGGTTACGGTTGGAAAAGAATACCATGGGCAATTAAACGTCTAAAATTATCAGAGGGAAAATATTTTACAAAATGCCAAGGTCTGGCAGCGAAGTTGGAGGTGGCTTCTAATTCTAAAAAAATTCATTTATTGTTGAGGGTTGATTCAAGGAGAATCGTTCATTCAAAATTCGTCAATCAAAACTGAAAAAGATACCCAAAGATTATCAAAATAGTCAAAAAAATAATTATTTTACTGGACGTTTGATAATATAGATATCTTTTGTTTCGAAATAATGATGAGCTTCTTTAGAGTAAACAACCATTTCAATCACAGTTATTACATAGCTGTCTAACTTCGTTTGACTTCGAAAGCTTTTTTCGAATTAATCAGCAAACTTCAGAAACAGGAAACTCGCGCAAAATCTCTTCCAGGAGTAAAAAAACCCCCTTTTTTAGCTGTAAAAAATTACAGTTATGCTATTTTGACGAAGGGCAGTTCAATTAAAATAAATTATACAGCTTAATTAATTCGCAAAGCTGTGAATTAATAGTAAAACTAAATCAATCTCCATCTTGGCCTACATTATGCAAATTAAATGCTGGCTGCATGCACAGAGTAACAAATGTTCCTGTAACTTAACAGAAATAGTAATATGCAACAGAAATTTTAGGAAAAAACTTACTATTATGATATTAATTTTTGTAATGCAATAAATTATTTAATTTTAATAAATTATTATATCGCTTATAAAGATTTTAAGCTTCCTATGACAAGCATTTCTTTGAAAAATATATTAAGACACCTCTATGTAGCTACTGTTCGACAACGGATTGTAAAACCCTCCGCGCTTTTCCGCATGCGTTAGGATGGGTTTAATTAGTCAAAATAGGGGTGAAAGGAAAGATGAAAGGATGAGATGTTTACATTTAACAAGGAAGACTCGCGGTTTTATGAGATGTAAACATTACAAATAATTAGTAATACAGATGGAAAAAGGTACTAATGCACAATAAAATATTTCAGAGCAATTTTTATTTAATGTAAGGGACATAAACATTAAATTATGAAAAATAAATAAAAAATTTCTGTTATTAAAATTTGATAATTACTTTTTTACAAAATAATAATGATATTTTTATATTAAAATGCTTTTTTATATGTTTTATATGTTATGCCTTTAACTAATATTTTCTGTTTATTCTGATATCTTTTCCATTTAATACTAATTTTATGTAGAATTTTGCTTAAATATTGCTTACTCCACTTAAAGTTTATTACTTCTTTCAAAACTTGAAGAAGTTTATTCAAAGAAGGGATTTTTCTTTCCTTGATATAAAAATCATGCATAGTGCGTCTTATGATGCTACCATCGAATTCGTTAATTGGTATTATTTCAAGAACATCCCTTTTCACTTTTTTTTAGGTGAAACAAAAATTGGATGAAGTTCATCTCTTTTTTTCCCGTCGGATCTTCTTAATGGTGCTAACAGAAAGGCCGGCAATTTGACTGGCTCTTTTCGAAAAATGTGCGACAGGAATAAATAATTCCCCATTTTCTGCTTCTTGGTCACAATATTTAATGATATTTTATAAAACTTTATTCGTACCACTCCTGAAAGCTTTTTTACCACTTGAACTAACCATATCAATACGAAATTTTGAGTTAAAATAAAATGCGGTCAGAAATAACACAACATTCACATACACGTGAAAAAAAAATTGTGCTAAAAACTATCTAATAGGGGAAATACAAGATCAAAGGGACTATCGGAAATGCGCTCATCGCCCCTTAATGAGATGGAATCGTCGAAATGTGATCGTCTCAGAATTGAAGAACAGTAGAATCAATCGAAATTCCGGAAGCTTATTATTTAATGATTAAATTAAATGAATTTCCAATGGTAGAAAATTATTACAATTAACCATCCAGACTAGGACGCAGTTGGGAACTTGTATATGAAAATGTTTAGATTCAGGCAGTTATCTGCAAATGCACAGGAAAGTTAGAAAATAACTTTGCTAATATATAATTCCTAAAGGACACACCAAAACCGGTAATCTTGAAACTACGAAGAGAGGCCCAGATATACCAGAAAACATTTTATTATTACTCTAAAAAGCAAATAAAAATATATATATTATTATAATTTATAATTTATATATTATTATAATTTATAATTATTTTTAATTTATAATTTATGAAAGTAAATTATTAAAAATTTGCATCAATTTTTTTCACAAATTCACTACCAAGTTTAAGTATTGCTTGCGTTGCTGTTGGTTCTACTGATATAGGTCAAAATTTAACCGAATTCAATTAATTAAATTTAATCTGATTAAATGATAATTGAATTCTCGGAATTATTAAATGAATAATTTTGTGAACTTATGCGTTACTATCATAAACACACTAGTTCATGAATTTTAAAACTCTAAGACATCGTGACTGAAAAAGGAAAAATTTAAAAATGTTTATAGAAAAAGTCAAGTATAAGGAACACAAAAGTAAAGTACTCTACTTCTATGAATAATACATGCATACGTTCAAACTCAATGTATTTTCCATGAGAGAGCAAAATTCAACTTCAAAATTCGTAACAGAGTGTGAAACTAGTTTTATCTTGAAATATTCAGCTGAAGGAATGCAAATGTTTGAATCGTGGGAAAAAATATCTACGTCATTTCGTCACTTGTTGCCCACTAACACTGCTATGACATTTTCTGAAAGTTTTCACTTATCAATATTGAATTCTAGAAATGCAATATTATGAGGCGTCCAAGACTGAGAAAAAGTGTCCAAAACAGGTTGGAATATCTAATTAAGTAAAAAAAACCAGATTACAAAAGAGTTATCATGTTTCTGCGCATCTAAGGCAAGTTTCTCCCTTTGTACTTTCTATTAGATTTAAATTAGAAATATAAATGCGATTCTTTTCTAAATTAAAATAGCATACTTGTTATAAAAATTAAAGATCGATTTATTCAAGCATTTCCCTTCAGAAACTACATTTGTTCATTTTTCGGACAACAACAACAAAAAATTCGCGCAGAAAAATATCAGAAAGTTTATACGTAATCCATTTTTAAAGTCAATTTTTGATTACAAAATTGAAAAAAAAATTTAGTTTAAATTTTTTTAGTTTTTTTAATTTTTTTAAATTTTTATTTAAATTTTTTGAATAATATCCGATGAATAAGGAGGTGGGACAATGTATCCCAGTTGTATATAATTATATGTAATGACATCTCTAAATCTAAATTAAATCCTAATTAATTTCCTAATTTTTATCTTAATTTAACTTATATTAAATTCATTCTAAAATGTTCTCTTATTTCCTGATCCAATTCCACCTTTTTTATTTAATTAATTTAACACGAGCTCAGTAAAACTGCTGGAATCGGTAATTCCCGCATCCCGAGTGAAGGGATAAAAATCTGTCAATCTAATCAAATTCTTTTAAATGATATCTATAATTCCCTTACTTAAATTGACACGTGTAAAGCATCTCATAGTATATAATGACCGAGGGAAAGTATTTCGTTCTCTTTACACACTCTTTTCTCTTTTCGCTCTTCTGTTGTGATGTAGATTGGCGTACCTGGTCGCTTTTTGCTTGTACATAAATTATGCCTCCTGGGTCACACAACATTTTTAAAGGTTGTTGTCAAAATTTTCAATGCAATTTTTCAATAAAACTTCACGATTTGTTTGCACTACTAACGCCATCTATTAAACCAGTGGGAGTTGTATCCTTAAAACTTTCTCGCATATTCTCTAATAAACTTGTTATGCCAGACAGCGCCTTGCATGGTACTGATATACAATAATTACGAAATATTAGCATTTCGTGTGAATTTAGCATTTTTATCGAATCTATCGTGTCATCCTTGGCGATTTATTTGGCGATTAATATCTTTTTGGGGTTAATAGCATCCGAATTTGCGTTTTAGACGCGTTTTTTCCAAACGATTGAAACAAAAATTTGGCATAAAACTATATTTATAGCTTCAAAATGCTATACCAAATTTAATATATTTAAGTTACTGCGTTTTTGAGTTATCGCTTTTATATGTTTCTGAAAGTATAGACCGATAGATGGTCAACCTCTTATTGGATAAGACTCAAAATTTGATAAGCGTCTACATTATAGTTGTTGAATCTATGTACCGAATCTTTCCTGTCGAACCCTCTCCGTTTCTTATTTATCGTGTTAACTTATATTCGAAGCACCGGACAGACGGACTTCCTCTAAAAAGTTTTATTCAAAATGTAATAAAACCACCAAATTTGGTGTAAAGAACCTGTACCAAATTTCAACTGTCCTGCTCAAAGCTTTTTTGAATTATCTATCTCACAGACGGACAGACAGACAAATATTTTCCAAAAATGTATTTTTCGAACTCAGGGAGGTTTAAAACGTGGAGATTCATTAAAATCTCGGTTAAAATTTTTTGACATTTACTGTACTTTTTCTTTACTACGTAATGAGAAAGTAAAAATGGGTGAAATCTATTTTTACACGCAGTAAAAATATTGCCTGTAAGTTTACAATTCCGCGCATGTAATTTAAAACTTTCATTTTATATCTTTTATTTCAGATATGACGTTTTTATACATATGCCCCTTTTTTTAAGTATTCCTTTATCCTTCAATGTAGATTTAAAATTTCAATTGTTATTGTTAAACTCTTGATAGTCTGTGTTTATAAGATATTTTACATATTGATTCTTTATTCTTGTCCTTGTTTTATCTTCCTGTATTAAATTTGTTAAATTTTATTTTCTTATTCTTGAAAACATGCGTAATCAGAATATCTTTTTATAATTTTGTTATTGAATATCTATTAGTGGATTCCCACTTTTTTTTAAAATTATTCAGTGCAAGTATTTTTATATAACTTTACAGTAATATGGTAGTTACAATTATTTCTTAAATTGCTCATAAAATTCATAAGCAAACATGAATTGCTTTTATCTCATTTAATTATACCGCTTAAATACTTTAAATTTTTTAATGTACTACATACTTTAAATGTAGTACGTTTTCCCCTGGTTTTACTAAACCTTTTACTTAATGGCTTGTATCAACTGCCTGTGATTTTTAAATCATCCATTAATTTTTATTCTTAAAATTTTAGAAGCCATCATATTCATTTTTACATTATCGTCTTCGGCGAATACTTTTATTATTCACTAGTCTCTTTTAATCTCTAGAGTCCAAACCATATACATAGCGCAGTATGGTTAAAAATAACTCTTATGACATAAAACCCAACAAATAACAAACAAACAAAAAGATTTAGCCTTTCAACCTACATCCATCTTAGTATGATGTGAAGCAAATGTCGAGTAAGGAAAGTGACATTTTTAGATAGCTTCTTAACGAGACACCGTTTTTATGAATTTCTGTGCCGAGACATATAGTGATTAAAAATGATCTTCAAACTATGCTATTAAATGTATGCATAAAACAAATACATATATTAAAGTTCTAGTTTGAAATTTACATTAAAGATTAAGAAAAAACTAGAGGGATCGGTTTCCCCTAAACTTTGTTGCATATTCTCCAATAAAGGTCTTATCCTCCAGCTTCAATTTGGCAATAGTTATGAAATATAGATATCTGGACGAACCTAACATTTTTATTAAATTTATCACGAGATTTTATAATTTGAACAACAATTTTTTCACCAAATGGCACCGAAATTTGACACAGAACTTCAGTTGTAGTTTAAGATATACCAAATTTCATTGATTGAAGCATTTATATGTATGTGAAAGTGCAGACTGATAGACCCTCAGCCATCTGACAGATTTAGTTCAAAATTTGGAAAGAATCTATATTTTAAATGCTAGACGTGCATATCAAAGGTTATTTATCTAGCTCATTACATTTTGTAATTGTCGAATTGCTTTGTACTCGAATAGCTATCCAGAAAAAAACGGATTGTGAACGAATTGCGCTCAAAATTTTCATGAAGTCTACAAATTTGGTCATAATTCAGTATTCAAAATTTTCAAACTCAGGGAGTGTCTCAAACGAGAAGATACGTCAAAATCTTGATTTCTGAGTTTTTGATGATGACAATACTTCATATGTACTTCATGTGCAAAAAAAAAAAAAAAAAAAAAAAGAGAGAGAGAGAGAGAGAAAGAAAGAAAAAGAAAAGAAAACCCGGGTAATCACAAAAACATATTTGCCCAATGAAATAAAAAGAAATATTACGGAACTATTTAAGCATTATTAAATACACTAATTTTCAAAAATTAAGGAAAACTCACAAGATATTTCTTCTCTAAAATGTCAGGAAATTAGACAAAAAACCCCCCATTTATCTCACTGTGCTCCTCAATATTAGGCAAGTAAGAAAAAAGATTAGACTAATTATCTGTTTACGCGTCATGAGAACGTGTAAATATATATTATCTGAATTCAATATATAATCAAGTTTAATATGAATGTGATCACATCTTAAAACATATTGATCATTTTTCATACTCAAAATGATGGCATTTATTTAATTAGTTGGCAGCAAAGCCCATTGTTGTATTAAAACAGTTCACAAAGCTTGAAGAGTTGTCAAGTGGATGAACTGTTTGTTTAATGTTTTGTTTTGTCCTGCAGATTGTTGTTTGCAGAACATTCAAACATGTTCAGTCGGTCTTATACCTGAAGAATGTGCTCATAACACGTAACAGGGCAATGCACACACACACACACACACACACACAATATTTTCTCTGATAAAAATGTTTCAATTTTTTTCTTAATTTTTGGAAAATCAATGTAATGTAACAATCATTGATATGCCTACAATTTACCTCGGTTATGATTTATATTCGTTCTAATCTTTGATTTCTCTATTTGAAATAGATTTTTATGCTCATTTTTTCCCAAGTCTGTCTAATTCAAATGAGTTTTGATGGAAATTTTTCTAATCCTAACTTTCCAAAGCAGACAGAAAGTCCCATTACGATTAAAGAGAGCTGTTTCAATAGATTCTCTAATAAGATAAAAAATTAAGGGCTTGAAATGTAGTTTTGTGTTTAAGTTTGTTGCCTTGTTGCAAACAGTGCGAAAAATAATTTTCAAGTTCATCGCTCCTTTATATAAACTGAGGTATATTAATATATTGTTTAAAGTTCATATTACCTGCAATATTTCTCTTTATTCCCTCATGTTATCACCAAATCATTACATGACAACCCTCTCATCATCCTTGATAATTGCTCTTAAATTTTTCCCCAAGGAAAATATTTAATTTCTGCCAAACAATTTATTTCCTCTTGGGTAGTTAAAATATTGTCGTTTGTTTCTTGATAAAAAATAATATTTTTCTAAAACTTCACTAATTTGTTGATATAAGCTATGACAAAAACAAATCTTTTCTGCCAGCTTGTTTTATTAATAAATATTTTTAGTAACTATAATTTGCGGTGTAATTTAATTTAATTAAAAAGATATAATCTATCACTTCTCGTCCATTTAATTTTTAAAAAAAACATTCTTTCTTTTATGATAGATATATCCATTAATTTGGCATGTTCCCATTTTCCCAGGACGTCCAATTCAAAATTTATTCGCAATCATATGAATCACTTTTTTCTTCTAATTATGTAATGACCATAAGAAAAGCTTAAATTTAATTTGTTTGCCAAATTCTTGGCAACTTAACCCACAATAACCAAACAATTCTATCGATTCACGAATATTTCCAGAAAATTCGCATGATTTTAATGACTTATTGACTAATTGAAATGATCATATATATAATATCGTATTTTCTGGAAAATGACTTTCTTTTTACATGAGATAACTTTCAAGACATTAAACTCTATGAGTTCCAATATTTTTTTAGCACAAGGAAGATATATTTGAATTATTTAAATACATATGATCACTTTTTAGAGAAAAGGACATTATTTTTATTTATTTCACATAAAGTAATGTTAAAAAGAACTTAATAATTATTTCTTATTGTAGTTATTTAAGTAAAATAATACATCCATATAAGCACTTTTTTTAGCTTTCCGTAGCTCACATTTTTTTTAACTTCCTCTTAAACGATGTATACAGAGAAAAAGCATATTGATTATTAAAAAATTCGAACATGAGATTTTAATGAATATCGAATAGCTTAGACCTACTGGAGTATGAAAAAAAATGTTAGAATCATGCATGTCCATCAATCTGTGAACACAGGAACTCACAAACGCAATTAACTAAAAGTAGGGAATAAGATATCTTACAACAAAATTATGGATTTTATTAAATTGTGCAAGAAATTCATTCAACCCCTAGATTTACTTATCTTTTCATACGCATATGATAATTAAAAACCGAAGATAAAGAAACGAAATTTAGTATGGAGCTTTGACTTCTCTGCCCCCTCCCCCGCCCAAATGTCCTATTTTTTAAATAAAATCTTGTTCTTTATCAAAAAGCAGACCTCCGAAATTCATATTCTAGTTTCTCTACAACTTAACAATGCTAAATGCAAAACTACCATATCGCTTCAATAATGGGTTAAACAGATTTGCAATGCATGCATGCACAAAAGTGGTTGCTCTCAACAAAACTCAGATTCAGCATAGAGTTTCTCTTTTCTCTCTGAACATCGATAGCTTACCTTAAATTAAAAAGGACAAATCATAACATCTGAATTGTGTCAATTAAAATGCGCAGCATGTTTATCATGAGTGTTTGTAACGTGTTTGTTTTCACAGTCTTTGCTTTTAAAAGCACCAAAATAAATGATAACCATCTACTTTTTTTCTTCACTCATCAGTTAGTTCAGTCACTGATTCATATGTCGCATAGCACAGATTTTCTTCTCTCAACGAATGTATGGCATTCAGGAAATAATAGATTTTTTTTATTTTAATTACACTGGCTTAGAAAATGAGTGAAAATATTAAAAATGAGGAAAGGTAGACTTTCTCAAATTGTGATAGATGTACCACAATTGGTATATTACATTACATTTGGTACTATAATTTTTACATAAAAGCGTTAAATAAAAGTTCGTTATAAATACAAAATAGCGCGTTTTTTATCATTTCATTTTGATTTTCATTATTGAGAAAAAGATATTTTCCCGTTTTTGTCTTCCTCTCTCTTAAATAACAGCACCCACGTCGACTATATATTAGTTTATTTACTTTATATGGTCATATTTTTAGAGGAATTACGTTTTTAAAAAATTCAGAAGAGAAAGTTGGATAAGAGGCATTTTCACTATTTTGGGCACTGTGCTGCATAAATATTTCAGCAAGAACGATATCTGCTTTTAGATATTTCACGCGATAGAAATTTGATGAATGATTTGAAAACAAATAATTTTTGCAATTTCTGGAATGAAAGAAGAGATGAACCTAAGCATATTTTCGAAAGAGCCATAAAATTTTTAATGCCTTTCAACATATCACATGTTTTGGAAATCGAATTTTCGGTCAGCATTAATGAAAGTAAATATAGGATATAGTTAAACAATAAAGGACACCACTTTGCGATATGAGAGGGACTTAATGCATAAAATATAAGAAAATAAAGGCAATGAAAAAATATGTACATAAAAAATTATGAAGATACAGGGTGGTTCATTACAATAATTCTCAACAATAAAGAATCTTAGTATTTGCTCTTATTGCACTGTTTTTTTACAATGGTGTATTTATATTTTATTGTAACGTGAAAGTTTTATTTGTGAATATAATTGAATTATGTGTTAAAAATGTTTTTTTCTTAGAATATTAACCCTCTGGTTAGGATGCATTGCTATTTAATCGGAACGCGCTTTCATATCGGAACACGGATTAATATTTTTTTTGTTTCTACTTTTCATATGCGATATATGAAAGAAAAAATTATAATTGCCAAAAAAAATAAATAATCGAATCGAGATTTTGACAAATCTCCACGATTCAGATTTCTCTGAATTATGTCGTTACACATTTTTAGAATTATGTCTGTCTGTCAAGGAGCATGATTACAAGAAAATACTTTCATCTAGAAGTAAAAAATTTGGTATTGCAACAAATACATAAGAAAGACGGTTATGACAAGAGTCAGACTTGATGCCTCAAATTAATAAACAAAAAATTATAGAAAAAGGAGTTACTAAGAATGAGAAAAATTATAGAAGAAGGAGTTACTAAAAAGGAAAGTTACAATATCAAATTTATAAATTCTAATGAAATTTTGAATGAAATCTATTCAAAGGAAGTCTTCTGCACTGCTGACTGAATACAAGAGAAAACGATAGCTACAAAACAAAAATAATTAGATAGATACAATTTGGCACACAATTTTACTATTTAATGCGTGGATCCTTATCAAATTTGGAAATAAATTTATCAACAGATTGACCGTCTGACAATCAGCACTTTTGTATGCATTCAAACTTGGTAATTCAAAAACATTATGAATTAAATAAATGAATTTTGGTATGTTATGTTTTGACTACAATTGCAATGTTATGTCAAATTTTAAATTCAATCGATGGAATAAAAGACCTCCAAAATACATATTCCATTTTCTGTTACTTGTGTTCTTATTCCCTGCTAGCAATTAATCGCTAAAGATTGCAAGCCAAATTTAGTAAAAACTCTAGATTACTCATACATAAATCTATCATAATTATTTTGTGCCAATGTCAAGCAAACAATATATACAAGTACTTTCATAAGCGAAAATGTATATTTGAACACTTGTGGCGTTGAAGGCCTTGATTTCAAGTTTCTGCAAAAAGAGGAGGAATACCACATTTATTAGAGAGTATGCCGGAAAACTTCGAGGAGACTAGACCCGCTCGTTTATTTATGCGACACGAAATTTTTAAAAAATTTAAACCTTTTTATTATAAAGTGAAGAGACAGCTGAGATTGATATCGGCTTTGTTTTCTGAATCAAGCTATTTCGCCATTTTCCCCACTCTAATGTTTATAAATAAAACTTCAAAGAATTATTTACAAAAATATCAGAGCTAAAGTTTAAGAAATTCCACAGTTTTCAAAACAGCAGAAACTGCTGTAGAAACGAAAGAGTGATTTTAAATGAACTATAGTGCCTTTATGATAATGTTCGTTATTTCCTAGATAATCATGTTTGTTTATTTGCCCACGTATCTGCCAGCTCTTCCGAACGTCCTTGAGCTGGCTGATTTTCTCTGAATTTCTAATTCTGAGTGATTCCCAACGCAATAATAATATGCATTCCTTACTTTCTCATATATCAAATACGCAAAGAGAGAATAATATATTTCTTCAAAATTTTGAATTTGAGATTTGGAAGAATCTCCACGTTTCAGACTTCCGAAAAAATCAATTTTGGAATTATATCTGACTGTGAACATGATAACTGAAAAACATTTTGAGTTTCACAAATGAAATTTTGTATACGGTCTTAAAACCAAATTTGTAGATAGATATCTGTCAAATTTTGTAAGAAATCCATTAATTAGAAAGCTGACCTTCCGGCTGTCCGAATATAATTTAACACGATAACAATAAAACGAAGTGAATTAGATAGACAAAATTTGGTACGTAGATTCAATGCATAAAGGATAGATATAAATTGGAACTAAATCTGTCTAGGAGCTGACCGTCTGTCGGTTTGTTCACCGTGCTTATAAACGCAGTAATTCAAAAACATAACAACATACGAAAATGAAATTTGCTTCACGGTTTTAGCATTTAACGCGTAGTCATTTGTTCAGATTTTGAATTGGATCTGCCTAAGGGATGGTCGTCTGTCGGTCTGCATTTTCACAGGAATATAAACACGATAACTGAAAATTTCAATGACCTAAATGTATGAAATTTGAAATGTGTTTTTATGATTATAATAGTAATCCTATGTAAAATATTGTTTTCAATCAGTCGGAAAAAAGACTTCCAAAATACATTAGGTATTTTAGTGCTTGTGCATTATCCGTATGTCAGAAGTTAATCGCCAAATAAATCGTTAAAGACTGTCCGCTAATTCGTTCATTTGTGGCGGTTGTTCGTCAGTGGCATGAAGGTAGTAATACACAAGTATATTTATTACAGAGTACACGATAAAGTGTCTGAAATAACATTCTAGGTTTTTTTTATATGTATGGAGCAAAGTTTTAAAAGAATACTCCACGATAATTAAAAATTTCTCTTAAAATTTATAAAAAATATGCGATATTACAATAATTAATCTTTTAAGAAACTTTACATAGAGGCATTACTGATACAAGCAAACAAACATAAAATGAACCTACAACATGTGAAGCGTGTATGGTTCCGGTAGTCACGCCCACTGAACACTTAATTTAAGAACTCTCACGTTTTTTAGTTGATATTGCAACTGGGTTCTTGCGACATTGTGAATTTATATTCTAAGAAATAAATCTATATCGTAGATTTAATCTTTCTATCATTTTTCTGCTATTCTGCCTCCTATATCAGTAACCTTTTCCATTTACGATTTCAGGTAATACTGTAAAATGTATCCTGTTTCTTAATGTCTGATTAACATTAAAATAGTAAATGATCTTTTATGACATTCTGTATAATTCTCCTAATGCATACACTGAAACATCAAAAAGCTAATATATTATCTGGAAAATGAACTGCAAAAGAAATTAAATATGAGCTGAACTACTTTTTCATATACTTTAGATACGCTCATAAAGTATTGTATTATATAGATGTATATCCACAATTTTTCAATTAAAATGCGTTTACGTCATAGTGATTTGGTTTAAATTTATGAAAAAAATAATAATTTTAGTAGACGTTTGGTAAAATAAAGAAGCAAAAGCCTAAATAATATTATTTGTTGTAATATATTTGATCTTATCTTCTTTGACTGTACAAAAAAAACTTCTATCATATTTCAAACAAAAACGCATAGTTAATTTTAAAAGAGAAATATGTTATGAAAATCGGATCAATAAAACGAAGATGTAAATGATAACAAAGAGAAGTTTTGAAGGTTAAAAAAATTGCCTAAAATAAATAAATAAAATAAAAGATTCTTTTGCTTCGTTGTAAAAAAAAAGATACTTTGAATATATTATAATAAATATTGCTTTTTACTAAAAAAAATATACTTCGTTTTTTGATTCGAATTTAACGTTTTATTTGGATGGCATATAGCGATGACGTTTTTCGCAAAATCGCAATAGGCACTCGTCTTATCCTGGAATGGGGGAGTTTCAAAAGTTATTTGGCATACAGTGGAGGATTGATGATGAATGAAAAGCACTGGGTAGAGAAAAATAGCAAATTAAATTTGCTTTAATTACCATATACTGTCTGAATACGATACTGGGTCGTATTCATCATGCTACATTTTATATTTTAATCACGATTTCTTTTTGACTAGTCATCATAAATTATTTTTTTTTAATTGCGTGTTTTTTTTTCTTTTCAGCTAAACTAATATCCTAATGGTGGTCTTTTTTCCTGTCTTATCGACTTTTAATGAAATTTGAAAACAATGTCTTTTAAAATGGTAAATATATATTCAATTAATTCAACGATTATTTTTGCGTTGAGCTTTAATTGATTTTATTGGCATATTTTAATTCAGTCAATCAACATGCAATTGATCATAAAAAGTGACACGCCATTTGAATTTTGAAAACAAATTTTTAATTAGCAAGAGAAAAAATAAAATAAAATTCAGTGCAATTAGATGTTAGATGGTACGGGCAGTTACTTGAGCTCGTTAAGGATGTTTATGTACACAACAAACTGTGTAAGACTATAAGAAACATTAGTTAAATGTTTATCTCCATTTAAAATTACTTCTTAAATAAAGAAAAAATTATTCAGATAAAATGAAACAAATTTAGTGTTCCCGTTGAACAAGCTTGTCACCGAAGGTGAACAGTGTGAATGCCAAACAACTTTCTTTTAAAATTTCAAATCCCTCATCTAATTTATTTAAATTAGTTATTTGAAAGTTCGAAACCAAAAACTTCATTGCTTCTTAAAATATATATAAAAAAATCAAACAAAAAAAAATCCCTTTTGAACGGTATTGTTAACACCTTGATTATTTTTGTTTTCTTGAAAAAGAAAAGGAAACTGAAGCTTTTATCTGTTTTAGTTATATATTTTTTAAAAAAAAACTGAAAATATTTTGCTATATAAATATGCCGATAAAATATTTATAGGTAATTTTTAAACTTTAAGCTATAACTGAGATGAAAATTATCGGATTATATTTTGTAACGCCACACGTTGTGACATGATAACGTTTTGATTTGTTAAGCCACTGTAGAGAAAACTCACTAGAGAAATAATTTTTCTACAAAAATAATTACTTTCCAATAAAAGTAATAATTTTTCAGGGGATAACAATTTTTCAGTTCTTTGCGTCAGTTAATAAGATTTCGTCTAAACGCAGGAAAATAATACGAATTTCTCTGTATGAACTTTTAACATTTTACATCTTGCCTCAGAAATGTTCACGGTTAAATAAGCTGAAGTGTTATTGCTTTTAATAATTTTTACGAGGATTTATTCAATTAATTCGCTTCAAATTTAAAAGTTTACCACCAAATTAAAAGTTTTAGGGAAGCTTATAATATTTGGTTTATGATTTCTTATAACAACAGTCCTGATAATATCCGAATTTCTTTTATTTAGGAGTTTTAAATAATGTTAAGTTTTATTTCTTAAATGAATTATGCATAATAATTATATTTTGTGTGATATAAAGAATAGTTTTGAAAAGATATAGTTCCAGAATTTCTAAATTCTCTGTTTCTGGTATTTAACCCTCCAGCTGCATATCTCACGATTTCCATGGGTTGGCAATCGGTTCATTTTTTATTGCATCCCGGGATTTTCGCAGTTTAGTGTGATTATTTTCACGATTACAGATTTTTACTATATCATATTATTATCGTGTAACTTGTAGCATCAATTCACTTTTTTTGAAAAATATTTGAACGTATTTGCAAACAACGCATCTAAATAGAGATTTTAAAAAATTATGCAGTCAAAGTCAATATAAACTTAATGCTTAAAATAAAAATAACTGAATGTGATTATTTACTTTTTTACACAATATTCATTAAAAATATATTTGTCATATTTTTTATATCATTAATTACTAAATTTATTTCAAAATTTTTTATTCAAAATTGTTATTTACAAAAAAATTATATTTAAAATAACGATGTGAATTTTTTTATTTTTTTATTTTTATTGAAATATTATGATAAAAATGTGAAATTCTTTAAAATTCATCAATTTGATGTACTGATAACTTTTATCTTTCATTTGCATGGTCACTTTTATAATTAATAATTTTTCAAATTTCTTAGTAAAAACTTATTTCACTGCCAAAAGCCGGAACGTTTCTGATATGGAACAAAATCATTCCAAAGAAGGAAAAAATAACCTTTTCAAATGCCGGTAATATATTTTCCCGTAACTATTACACTTCATTTGACACTTTACTATTAAAAAATAAATCATAATTATTTAAAATAGAAATTTCTCTTTTAAATAAATATATCCTATTTTGCTATTTAATAGCAAAATTAACCATTGTTTCTTAGAAATGCTTTTTCAATTCTCCATTTTTTGAATAATTTCACGAGTTTTAGCGCCTTGTTCAAAACACGCCAACTGTATAAAACTTACCTTTCAAGCCGATAGGAGCCTTTTATCCAATTTTGAGTAACACTATTTTCGTGTATCCAAAGTGTGCTTCCAGAAAATAATATGTTTTTTTAAACCGATCCCAGTCCAAAGTGTGCTTCCAGAAAATAATGTGCTTTTTTAAACCGATCCGAGCTGTTGTGTTACCAACCGAACTCACGGCACCCGCGACCGACTGACGTGTTTAGCAACCTTCCACGGCAACTCTGTGAATCGACGACTCGTTCATCTTCTCCTACCTGAGTTAGGGCTGTTTCGTGTTGCAGTTTCGGATTGCTTTGCTGCTCTTCTATTATTTAGAACTTCTCTCCTGGCGCGTGTAGTTTTTGACTTGGTTGTTTCTTCTAAGTGAGAGGAAGGGTTTATGGCGGTGTCATTTCTGAGTTTTGAGCGATGGGCGAATCATGAAACATCTTCTCCTTTCTGTTCAAATAAGTAATCGGAGAAAAGTTAGAATTCCTATAATACTGTCTACCCAAAAGCCAGTTTTTTTTCTCTTTCTTCTTGTTATAATGTTATAAAGTAAGCGTTCGTGATGTGTTTTGAGAAAAACGTGCTTGTGTTAGAAGTGAGTAATGGAGAAAAAATTAATTTTCGGATGCCAAAATTCGAAGAATCATGAGTCGCGATATGATTAGATTTAAAAAAAAATCGAAATCAAATTAGGGGAGTTTCTATAAATCGAAATTCTACAAATCGTGAAAACTCTGCAAAGTGATTTTCGATAAAAAAAGAGATTTTGAATATCATTTTTTTTTTTTTTGACAACGAGCAGTAGAAAAATTATTTATACCTATCACAATCAGAAAGTAACTACTGATTTCGTCCATAGAGCAAAATATTAATTAAATTAAAATTTCTTCGTCAGCTCTTTCTATAATTGAAATTCTCAAAAGACCGAATGTCGCCGACAATGAAGCGATAAATACTTTGCAGTGAGTCATATTTATTTATAGCTTCTGTTCAATAAATTTCTATTTCTATGAATTTTTTTTTAAAAATCCAATTAAATTTTAGATTTTTTATTAGAGAGTGAAAATTGCAAGGATTTGCTCAGTAATTTTTGACGCACCCATCATGCAATCCAACTTGGCACCATCAAATTTTCATAGGTTTTCATCCATGAAGAGATTCTTCGGTGGTTAGAAGCCTGACTCTGTCGACATTCTTATATAGGCCGACTGCGTTTGTGAGATGGATTTCCAATTTAATTCAGTGCTGTAATAAATGTCTCAACATGAATTATAGCTATGTAGAAAAGTAGTAACTTGGCAGTACTTTCATCTCCATGCATTGCATTCTTTTATTAGTGTGTTCAAAATCATGTGAGGTATTTATTAATGTTTTCCTCATATCTAAGATATTTTATACTGCTTGGAGTCTGTGAAAGTAACAGAAAATACCTACTAAAAATGTCCGCCGTAGCAAAAAAACAAATTTCCACCCTGTGGTATATGAGAACATGTTGCATTTTATAATGAGATATCTCATCACATATGGTTAACAGGTTAAGCTGATTATACGCTGGTTAATAGGATTTTCATTATAATAATCACATAATAATTATCAAAATCATATGGATATTTATATATGGAGGGATGAGAAAGGAATCTAAACTACAAAATGGTATAAATATTTAAATTTATCTTTATCATTTATTATTTCGTTTGTATTTGTTTCGTTCAGTCCTGACGAATACCTTATCTTCTCGTCCGCTTCTCGTCTGTATATCGCTTGGGAAACTTTTAGGGATTTATCAACGATATTCCTCTTCGAATAATAATCATGGAACACGATATTAAAGCTCCATTTTGAGGTAGCGCAAGGGATATTTTGGGACACAGCTCGTTAGTGGTAGATTTATGACTTCAAAATTAGCCTAGAACCACTAGGCAAGGAAGAAACCGCAAGCAGGCCCTTTAAAAATTTATTTTTTTTTCTCGTTTTCAAATAAACAAATTTTTCAAAATTAAAAATTTTATTAATTAGAAAATAATAGGATGTTATTAACACTTTTACAAATATGAATGGTCAAATCTTAATCTTTTTATTGTGTTTATCTTATTGTTACAGTATATATAAATTTCGCGTGTCTGGTTAATTAATATTTTGTACGAATTTTGATACATCCTAGAATAGTTGTAATTAATAAATAAATAATACATGTTCGCAAAACTAATGAAATAATCATGCTGCGTCAAATGCAGGACAAAGTTAGACTCAAATTTTAAATTCACAAAGATCATTAAGATGGAACATGTCGATTTAAAGTAATAATAAGTTTGAAACTTGAGAATAGATCAAGGTGAAAAATTGAGTAAAATATTTAAAATATAATTAAAATAGAAATAATCAATGACTTCAAAAAATTAAAAATGTTTGGACGAGAAGCGCATCCACATCATGCCAAGGATATTTAAAGGTGCTAATTGGAAAGAAAAAACAAAGCTAACGCGTTGTTCTTTAAAAATGGCGTACACAGCTAAAAAATGCAAAAGTCGGTGCAAATTTAATGTGACATGTTGTGCGTGATGATCAACGCTCACGAAGTGGAGCCTGTTTATGAGTGAAATGACTGTCCTTGTTTAGAATAGGAAAGGAAATAATTGTTTTCGGTTGTTGTAACTGCGCCATGTTTTTCTTTGTGTCTGCTGAAATTTTAAGAAATTCCTTCATTAGATTTTTAAAGAATGAATCACAAATAAGTCTCACATAAAATTTATTCAAATTGACAAATATTAAAATGTTACTACTAACGAATACATGAAGTAACACTTTCAAAACAGCTCAAACTTAATACGAATTCGATCGATTCCTTTCTAACTCTCTCGAAACGATATTAATTTAAAGCTCAAAAAGAAAAATTAAAATTTATTTATGTGAAAAGATTTATAAAAGTCTATTTTATCGTAAGATCGGAAATAAACCACACCATTCTATAACAACTTAATTCCCTAAATGAAAAACTTTAAAAATAAAGAAGATAAAACTATTACTGTGTCTCCAACATGAAAACTGATCTGATAGTTTTGTTAGCATTAAACTTAAAAAGTACTTTCGGCACTTAGCAAGGCGCCAGCTGTCTTTGAGATAAGACACTCAGGGATAGCCTAAATTTTAAAGTTCTAATTATTTGAACTTCCCTAAATGATATATGCATCACGGTTGTGAAAATATCTGTTCCTGAAAGTTAAACTGATTGCTGTACGACCGCTATCCTATTTTGTTATCTAAGTTAAAAACTGAAGCAATTAAGTTAAAACACTTGAGAGAAAATTTTTAATAGTTTACATAGTGTGTAATTAAATGTATAAATAGAATTCATGTTCCTCATCTGCATCTCGTTTAATGGATATCTCCAAAAATATGTAGTATATAGTTCTGGTTTTAAAGATGATAAAAACTTTCTATAAATGTAAAAAATTTGATTTAATTCTCATTTTAATTAGATTTTAAAAATTTTAGTGGTCTAATATGCTTATAAAATCGGAAGATATTAATACATTCAAAAATTACAATTTTTACTTTCTCTTATATGAAATATACAAAGAGAAAATATTCTAATCATCAAAAAATTCGAACTCAAGATTTTGACGAATCTACTTTCCAGATCTCCCTGAATTTGAAAAGCATATATAAGTCTGACTGTGAATACAATGTATTCAAAACCACTTTTGCCTGTCGCATGAAATTCGGTATATGGTCACCACTTTTAATTCATATCAAATTTGTGCGAAATCTTTTCAAAGAAAGTTTGTCTGTCTGGGTTACGGATTATAAGTGAGAACTATAAGTACAAAACAATCTGGTGAGTTTGTGAAAAATATGGTACGAAAAAGTAATAAAATTTGGTACATAGATATAACATCTAAAATGTAGATATTGTATCAAGTTTTGAATCAAATCTATCAAAAAGTTGATTGCCTCTCGGTCTATACTTTCGCGTCTACAATAATTCAAAAAACGTAAAGATTCAAATATTTGAAATTTGGTGCATAAATTTGTGATTAGAGTTGCAGCTATGTGTCAAATTATATTTTTAATCAGACGGAAAACAGGTTCCAAAATATGTATTCGGTGTTCTGGTTCTTGTATTGTAACCCCACCTCAGTGATTAATTACCAAAAAATCGCCAAAAATCGAGCTTGTGTAGCTCTTTTGTACCTATAGTTCGCCAAAGGCGCACAGGCACATTTATTAAAATACATGCGAAAAAAATTTCGGGCAGACCGTTTGTTTAAAAATTTAACTCATTTTAAAAACAATTGCAGATTATCATGATTTTTTTAAAATTGATACTTTAATTGCAATAACCCTTATTTTCATCATTTTTAGCTATAATTTAATTATTCTGGAATTTTTATCACATAAACATTTTGCTACTCATAACAAAGGAGACTATGTGTACTAGTGCTTTACAAGCCAGGTCGTTTGACCAAGATATACCACATTTGGTGTGCATATATATATATATATATATATATATA